>ML810902.1:13647-57051 GCA_009831015.1 Picea engelmannii
CATAAGGACAAAAGAAATAATGAAACCCATGTCACCAATGATAAGGCTGATATTAGTGAAAGAAAACACCGAGAAGCAAGGGGACTATGAGTCCCTTCTTCCTCCAATGGAGGGCTCTTGGACCCCCATAAGTAAGCTCTTCTTACAACTTTGAAAAGGAAAATGAAAATGGTGAAATAATTCTTTGCTAATCCACTCAAGGGGTGAGATGGATTTCCCAAAGCAATGATGCAAGTATACTCTTGGAAAGGATAGAAGAGTCCTCAAGAGAATAGTGGGAGCATAAATTTGCTATGAAATTCCTTGAAAAATGAAGTGTATCCATGGCCTTTTTATAGCATTCTTTTGGGTTATTGTTCAACTAGTTTGTAGTGTGTAAAGAGGCTAATTAGGGCATTTCTAGGAGGGAATGAGTGTCGCAAGTAAGAAAAACTAGTTCCAGCAGTGGAACATACCTATGCTTAATGCAAGGAAATGCATGCAGGAGGTGGACACTCAGGGTGATGTTCCCTCCAGGATATAGAGTGTGAAATTGTGAAGGATATAAACAAGGCTCTTCTTGGTTGAGGGTGAAAAATTATTAGGCAATGGTATATAACACAAAGTGAGAACCAGCTAAAGACTCAATATTGCAAGCGAGGGAATGAGATGTAATCACAACTTAATGCCAAATTTTTTTATTTTTTTATATCTTTTAGTCTACTTGGTGTGAAAAAGGGGTAAACTTGTGCCAAATAGATGTCTTTTCAAATCCAATTTATGAGTGTGAAAAAGACAAGTTCACTCAACAATCTTTTCTATTTTTTATAGCAAGTCGGAAAAGAGCTTAACTAAGACTCATGACCTTTCAAGTCCAACTTTAACGAGTGTGAAAGGGATAAATCACTTGACAATATTTTTAGTTTTTGGATGAGTCAAAAAAGAGCTTAACTGAGACTCATTTTTCTGTCTTAATCAACATGTAAAGGGGGAGGCCAAGGCTCTCGTCCCGGCCTTCTACCGAAATTCAGTACCTTGCGGATAGCTGAAAAGAGCTTGGGAAAACCCAAGGCTTTCCAATTCAAAGAGAAGAAGGTGCTAATGGAGGATACAGTCTCTATGATGGTTCAAATAATGTCTCTTAATGGAAAAGACATAGGTGGGGGAATGGGATGTCCCATCAGGTTGTCCCAATCGAAAGGAACCTCGTCAAGACTTGGAGGGAGAGAATTTGGGGGAAGAATAAATATCTATCATTCAGAAGGGGGAGGATTTGAAATGTTGATGACATGACTGAAAGGTGAGTCATTCTCTTTAGGGAGAGTAGGGTTGACTAGAGATTGCACTGGTGTAGCCACTACTTCAATTATAGGCTGAAGAGGATGCATAGTAATGAGGGAAAGAGGTGCTTCACCCTTAACAAAGGGGGTGAGGTTGGGAGAATATTGCGTCGGTGGAACCACCGAGACGATCAAGGGAGAGGTGGTGTGAAGAGAAACCATGGATGCCTCAGAATATGAAGGGCTCTTGGGTGAGCCCCACACTTTTGGTATCTCGACAGTAATCAGACACAAATGAGTAAGGTGACTTCCTTCGCAAGTCCTGCAAAATAATTTATGCTTACGTCTGAGGCGTATGGGATTCTCGATGTAACTAGAAGGGGAGAAAGATTCATCTCTTGTATGATGAATAGAATAAGGAGACATGACATGGATATGATTTGGGGAAAAAAGAACGGTGCCCACAACAAAATTGGTAGAGGTTGGGGGAAAGTTGTCGACGTAGTTTGTAGAAGAAGTCAACCCATCTCCCACATGACTGGAAGAGGTTGGCGATGGAGAACCAGTATGACTGGCATTGAATGGTATGGCGATAGATGGTGGAATTTGATTCCATGGTCCGCAGAAAGATTGATTCTGAAAAATTGCAAGCCAGGCAGGATCTTGGTATACTTCTTGCCCTAGCCTAGAAAGGTGTTGGTTCGTGCCAAAATGGTCCGAAGAGGTTTGGATGGACATCGTCACTGAGGTCTGTGAATATACTAAGATAGGATAAGGATTATTTGAGTGAGGATATATGTTTTCTCCTTATGAAGGGGTCCCATAAAGAGGGTATCCCAAATCGTAAAACTGGTTCTCTTCATATGAAAAACCTGGTGGTAATTGAGTACCTATCATGGAAAAAGTGTTCGAAGGAACTGACATGGTAGAAAAAAGATACATGGGTGGGGTGTAATAAGTGGGATAGGCACCCATCTAAGTACTGGTTCCTGAAAGAGCATAGCTAGTATTGGATCCATAGGGGGGAAGGTTCCAACCTCCCATGGGGACATGACTCATATCAAACGAAGCAGTAGGCATCAGAGCCATGGTGCCCCTCGGTCCAATTATAGGATTCATATATGTGGGCTAGGGAGAGAGCTGCACGGGGGAAGGCATATCAACAGAAAAATGGCTAGGGACCCAAGGTGCAGACTGAGAATTGTAGTTTTGCATACCATTGTAAAAATCGGAAGGGTCTGTCCCCATGAAATTAGCAAGTATCATGGGGTGGGTCGTAGTGAATGAGGGAGAAAAAGAAACTCCACTGTCCATAATGATGAAACCCAAAATAGACACCTAAGGCCAACTAGTATTCAAAGAGAATACCAAAATTCAAACGACCAATATGCATGCAAACGGGCTAAAGTGGTTGAGTGGCCTCCCTCGCTAAATAAGGTATGTATCATCCAAGAGGGACCTGAGACTCCCCGCTAAAGTTTGGAGGTAACAAAATCAATTATAAGGGCCCTCGTAGGCTTAACAACCAGTTGGTTAGACCCCCCCAAATAGGTAATCCTCCATAAAGGTTGTTTGTTGTCCAACCCCTATCTGACTCAAGATACAAGAAAAATAACCCTTCCAAGTAACCTATGAGATACCTAATTCAAGTGACTAATAAACAACTATATAACCGATGCATAGGCAAGCAATTGTAAGTCTGTATCACTGTATGGGTAGGGTAGCGAAGCCCTAAACCTTGAAACCACCACCTCTCACAGAGGTATGGGTACTAGAAAGATCCCTGAATACAAATAAATCCTCAGAAATATCGCTAATGATAGGTGAGTATCTAGGGGTTATCCCTTCAACTAACTTTGTGTGACCTCGTGATTAACTCTGGTGTGAGCAGAGCCTCCTGATATTACCAATTACATAATGGATTTCTCAACTCCATGTCTCAGACACATATGTTGATTTAAATGCCTTGGAGAAGTTTAATCACAAGATCTTATTCCAAGGCACTAAATCCTAGGCTAGTTTGTGCACCCTAAAAAACAAAATCATTACTAATCAATTTTAGTTTAAAGCGTAAATTTTATTGGCCTTGGTTACTTAAAAAGGTATGGAAGTGAAACTCATGGTGTTGTGAATCCGCAAGGAAATAAATACAGATATAATGAAAAGTCTATCCTTAACTTTTAATGAATGATATGCTAATAAGAACAATGCAGTCTTCAATTTTAACTTTGCAATTCAGAAGTAAAATGTAATCTCACACTAAATGTGCTAAGCTAATGATAAATATTCCAATACAGAAATGCCAACCAATGAAAAATGCCTATTTTTTGTATTTTCAATATACTAAAAAGAAAACGCATGGACTCATGAGCAACTTGATATATAAATTCTACTGTGTATAAAAGAAATAACTCAAGAAGAATACCAAGCAGCCAAGCAAGAAGCCTAGATAACAAGGACAAATAAAAAATGGAAAACAAAGAGAAAGACTCCACCCAAAAATTCAACTCTAAACAGGTTTCCGGTCATCCCAGATAATCTCAACAGACACTACAGAGACCTAATAAGGCTCAACAATTTTCAAATCCCACCCAACAGTCACTAAGACAAGCAAACAAGCAAGGGGAAGTGGTATACGCGATTGTTCAGGAGAACAGAGTGCATATACGCTTCTTGCAGTGAGACAACAAGCATGTATATGTGACTGTCAAGGAAACATGGGTGTATATTCTTTAAAACAAGGCCAGGCAAGGGCAAAAGGATGAAAACTCAGACTCAAAATGAACAAAATCTATCAAGCAATGATACGACAAGAAATACAAAGGAAAAAGAGAAATTTAAGAAGAAAAAGTACTTCAACCCTTAGAATGAAGATCTCTCCCCAGTGGATTCACCATTTCTGTTACAAGGGAAAAAATCTCTATGGCCAAGGGTAAACCACAACAGACAGGTATGACTACAAAAATCAACTCAATTCCAACATATGATATATAAAAAAATGTGCAATATAAGAAAGAGGCCTACCTCGATCTAACATTTGATGATGTTCCACCATTGAGCACTTTTACCCAAAGGTTTATACCTGCAAGAAGTTCTTAACAAACAAGTAGAGAAAGTACATAGTGATGATATAAAAGGGGTTAGCACATGGGATAGCATAATCCATTAATAAACATTACAAATACGCCCATGGATAATAATAATATATTTGCAAGATACCAATAAGACATGAAAGGAGTATTTCTATTAATAATTGATCAACACAAGTGACAACATTACATACTTTGTGTCGGCATGGCTCGAAACCAAGAAACCAAGTTCCTTCCAACTAGGTTTCCACCACTTCAATCCTCCACCAAAGGAAAGCTCATAGGAAAGAGGAAATGAGGTCCTCTCAACAATAGGGAAAGAGCTTGGGGGTTGAACACTGTGTTCAGACTTGAGGGACAAAGGGATGTGGACTCAATATGAAGTAATTTCTCCAGAGTAACTTTGCTCTCAAAGTTGAATGCTTTCTCCTCTTTTCCATAGCTCACAATTGTGTTCTTATAGCCTTCAGAATGCAACTGAAGGGCCGAGTCAGAACATTTCTAGTATATGGAAGGCTAAGGATCAGAGATCTTCTTTCGTGACATGGAAACCCGACCTCATTTTGTATTTTCTAGCACAAATCCTGATGTAGGGCTATAGTGGATCAGCTAGTGTGTATGCATCTTGAATAACTGACAGTGAGCCTATATGTGGAAAATGTATATTTATCTCTAGATTCATTAAAAAGGGATGATAAGCCTACATAGGGAAATGGAAAAAGGCCCTATGTGCAAGATAGCAATGGTGAGGAAAATCTTTCTATAACACCTTCCCGAGGAGGAAGAGGGGACTCATAATTTCCCATATTTCTCCAAGGAGTATCAATTCGAAGATCAATTTACTTGGTATATCTCTCTTGTGTTTTCTTTGTGCATCCATTTCAAGTTATTGTTTTCTTAGTTTATATTCATTTCATTGTTGTTTATTTATTGTTTATATATGTTAGTTGAGCCACTAACCAACTAACTCTTTGTTGTGCTTTATGGATGGCCTGACTCGATAGTTAAGGGACCTCTTTTTGCTCACTCTTGTGAAAAAAGGAACCCAACATATTGGTGACCATAATAGGAATTTGATTCAAAATTCTACCTAATTAGGTTGTTAGAGTGTTCTTTCTTAATTATTTGCATGTGTAGGGTTCAAAACTGGCCTAGATCTCACCATTAGAGAGCACTATTTCACCCCATAGAGAGAGAATTTAAAAAATAAAAAATCCCCTAAAACATTCCTACATGCGTGCAAGTTTGGGCCGAACAGACGCATGGTCCTCATACATCTACACTCTATCATAACTCTCCAAACATGCGACCTTTGTGCAAATGTTTTTTTTTATGCCATGTACTTGTCTTATTTTTACAAAATTGTAAGGCTTTAGTTACCCACTGCCACTCAGTATTTTAGATTTTATTTTAGCCATTTGTAAAATCCAGTATAAGAAGGATGAGATCTCATTCTTGCATCCATTACACATAGGTAATTAGGGAGACTAAAAGAAACCATAATATCTTTAATTTATTTTCTTGCCACGTGGATGGCTTAATGAGTTTTTCATTTGAGTTTCAAAATGATTTCATTTTTATAAAAATCATCATATTAAATTGGAACTAGAAGTCCATATAAATCAATCTTGGAGTATGTTCTTTCCTTGCACCTTATTGTGATCTTGGAAATCATAAAAAGAGATTGCTTAGATAAGTATCCATCTCCCTTGGAAAAATCAAATGATTTTCAAAAAAGAGGCCAATCCTCTCAACTTACTTAATTGATAATTAAAAAGGTTGTAAGGGCCCATATGCCTAGATGCATGCAATTCTAGGATAGTTTTCAAATTCTTAGACTAAGTCACCTAGGGAGTTTAAAGAAGTTGTAAGGGCCCACACATTCCCACATGCTCACAATCTAGAATTAGTTTCAAGTTTTCTAGATTACAAAACACCTTAGGAAGATAAAGGTCCAAGTAAGGATTATCACATCTTCCATGATAGCTTAGGATTTCCTTTTGTTTGCAAGGTTCATTTTGAAGAAATCTAGTAAGTTATCTAAACAAGGAAAGTAAAGGACCACACAATTTCCACCATGCTAAAATCTTGAATTTAACTTTTTAAAAAATTGTTTCACCACCACCACTCCTTGCACACACTCTCACTTATTCAAAAATCCCTTTTGCTAGATACTTCAAACTCTTGCGAGATTCATTTGTTTAGAAAATGGTCTTTGAGAACAACTCCATAAAACAACAAATCTGGTCCATGACCCCAACTTCACAACCCTCTTTTACATTCTAAAAACAACCGTAATCAACCCACTTTTTAACCTCCATAGGAGAAACAAAAAAGAATTTGGTAGTCTAAATTATGATTTTGGGGATAGGGATCCAAATAACTCCCCATCATCAATCTTCATTTTGAAACTTAGAAAGTTGTGAATTAGGGTGCCAAAATCCTCCTACTCAAACATTCCTACACCATAAGGCAAAGAGACACATGTGAAGGGTCTAAATTCGAGGTCCAGTTGTTTTGTGCATTCCTCCTTGGTTCACCCAACCCTTGGAAAGAATCTAGCCTATGACCAATTTCTGAGGCCGAAAATATAAATGTTGTGCTTGATGGAGGTAGCCTAGTAGCCAAAATTTAGGATTTATCTACCCAAGGTGGAAGTTATGGGATGAAATCGCACCTCAATTAGATTTTGAATGGTTGTTGGGAAATATTGCGAGTACTTCCAGGATATGCCCCCTTCAGCCCTCATTATAACTGATTATTCATCCCTTCACTAGTTTCTCCTTAAGCGGGTTTGGGTGACACTGGTGAGATATTTTTTGGAGGTCCAGTGCTTTTGAGAGGAAGGATGTTATGTTGGATAAGACACATGCATTAGATTTTTATTCACCCACGAGGAGTTACAAAATATCAAACCACTTTTTACATTGTCTTGATGTATGCTTTTTCACCATTTGGAGTACATGAAATTTTATGAATATATTGTTTAAAGTAATTTGAAAGTACATTTTCCTACCATCCCACATCACCATTTACACACATTCACTTCTACGCTAGAATCATAGGGGAACCACAATACCCCTGTCGTTTTAGACGCTTAAGGATTTTTGCCCCAATTTTGGGTGGTGTTCCAAGATTCACCGAGAGATCAACAGTACCATCACAAACACCATTTAGTTCCATGATACTAGGCTTAGGGTTACTAGGGGCCACTTTTCTTAGAAACCATACCCAAAGAAACTCACAAACAAACCCTCCACCACAAGGAGGTGGAGCCTAAGCTTTACCACAAAGCACTAGCTCTCGAGGAACTACTTCCTCCCATAACATGGTAGGACCCACACCTATGATGCCCTTTTTGGCCTCACTCAATATCCATTATCTAACCAAATTGATGAATGATCCCATCTTACATGACCCCACTTGGCCAAATATTCCCACAAAATTACACTCCGACATCCCTAAGTTTGAAGGGAAAACCGGGGAAGACCTTGCCAACCATATCATGTCCTTCCATTTGTGGTGTTCTTCCAATAGTATAACATAAGATTAAATTTTTCTATGATTGTTTTAGAGAACCCTCACTAGCACAACCACCAAATGGTACATGGACAAAAATTCTGGAGCCCACTCCACATTTGAGTCCCTATCCAAATCATTCTTGTCATTTTTCCAACTTCCCATTCTGCATGATACTGGGTTTGAAACACTGTCAGAATGAAAACAAAATACTGCTATTCACATTTTAGACCATATTCATGAGTGGCATAGACATTGCAACCTTTATAAAGAGGACACCACCCCACAATAAAGGCTAGATTCGTTCCTTTGGTCACTCATTCCCATCCTTGTGAAATATGTCACCACAACCCTCCCATAAACAAAAGACTAATCCATCACTAACGCTCAACATTTGGACCTCATTTACTCCCAATCTGGGTAGTTATACACTGTCCTTCCATATGCTCCTCCTCCGTTTCCCTTTGGTCAAGACAAACTAGGAACATCACATGTTGTTGATGGATTGATTGGATATGTGGCTCATACTCAACCACACACACATTTATTACCCACATATGGGACCAACCCATACTTCCAACCATATGGGGGAGTGTCATATTACCCTCCCCCACCACCATTCATGGTACCTCCTCTTCCCCCCATGGGTACCTAATTAACCACATCCCTTCCCCAACCAATTCATATCCTCCAGTCAGTCCCTCAACCAACAACATCTTATCCACCTAGTAATAATGAAGCCACCTATACTTCTTACAACCGGTATGGCCCCCCAGAGGGTAACCCCTACTATCCATTTTTCGATCCAACACACTCTATCACACCCCCACATAGACAACACCAAGAAGGGGTCAATTTCATCCAACCTTCCCCTCTTCAACATGTTCAAACTTTTGAATAGTTGAATATATCCAATCCACGTCACCAACCCAACAATAACTGGAAGAAAGTAAAGAACATGAACTAGGGACAAAGAGGGAACCTCCTCAAATAAAATCCCCAACTGGAGGCAACCAACTCCAATGCAACCCAAACCCCCAAGGGGGAAATCATAATGGTCAACCTCGACAAGGGTGAAATAAGAACCTTTAAACCAATTACCCTTGTGCACTATGTGGTGAGTATGGCCATTACACTCATTTTCTCCCCCAAATCGCTGATTTGAAATGGATGAAGAATACCATGAATCCCTAGCAGGCTCCCAATCATTAAGGACCCCCCTCTTATATACTACCACCACCACCTATAGTGTTACATAAACCCGTTCTACATCAAGGGGTCATTAATAATCAACCATAAGGGGTTCAACGCCCACCACTACAAGGGTTGTTCCCTCCAACTGAGAAACCCCACCAGGGAACACTACTGACCACAATATCCTCCTCACTTCATAAGAGGAAATCCTCTTGCAAACTTGTAGTCTCCAATATGGTACATCCCCTGATCCATTACCCACTCCTTCGGATACTCCCCAACCACCAACTAGGAAACCATTGGTGATCCCTCATTCGACTAACACTGAAGCCATTGCCTGCATTCCTCACACACCTTTTCACAGAAATGTACACAACCCTCATGCTAGGTCCGCCCACAACTAAATTATTATTGATGACCTCACTTAATCACTCACTTCCATGTTAGTTATGGAAGTAATTCAAACATGTCCTTCCCAATGAAAGGAATTACTTTCAAAAGTGGGGGCAGTCGATCCATCCAACACCTGTTTAATCACATTTGACTTAGAAAAGGTAGAATCACGACTTCCATCATTAGTCGCATTCCAATTTCCAGTCAAAATATGGAATATCATGGTCTATCGCTACATCATATAAAAGAGTATCCATATGCATCATGTCCAAATCCATTTGGAAAAAACTTGGTTCACCTAAATTGACCCCTCCACCATCACACTTCAAGCTTATGACAGTCACCCATCCCAACCAGAAGGCCTGTATCAAAACGTCCTGGTCGAGTTAGGGGGAAAAATGTTTCTCATCAACATCGAATTCATTGACACCCAATTATATTATAATATCCTCTTTTGAAAAAGTTGCATGTGCCCCATGCAGGCGGTAGCTTCCGCTGTCTTTTGTACCATGCTCTTCCCCCACAATAGGAATATTGTCACCATTGATCAATTAACCCACCATGAACCCAACCAATCAGGACACATTGATAACATCCTTCCACTGATCCTCTCTAGCACTAACTTAGTCTCCATGATAGATGTCAGACCAGGCTTATTTTAGGATCCATTTTTATGGGTACATACCAAAGTTCTCCCCCCCCATTACAGTTGTGGTGTGCACCCTAACGACTTATGGGATCGAGATACATTCCCTCCTAACCTGTGAGATCTCATCTGACTCCACTACCCCCCCATCCTAACACTCTGTGACAAACTGCCAATACAAACTCCTCAGGAAGGAACATCATAGAACTCACCACCCATAGAGAAAATCCCTGTTTGGCAGATGGTTCCCTATGCCATCACCCAAATTCCCTTATTTTACCCTCCCCCTTGGGTAACAACATACCAAGTTGTGACTACCCTCACTTTACCTAACATGGTCATTGCTATCCACGTATGGTACCTCGAACCACCTACTATGGTACCAGATTTATCCCTTCCACCACAACATGCAGCCTCATTACTGCAATCAGGGGCTCATCCAATCACTTACACAACCAATACAACTGTCTCCGTACCAACAATATACACATATATAGGAAAAATAATCAAATACAAAACTACAGATGCAGTAATCACTAATACTCACTAACACACCTACACTGTGCAGGAGGATTTGATGGCTTACTTGCATCTCTCGCTACTTGAATCCAACTGCATCTTGTCTCTCACCAGTCAGAAATTTCCATGCAACATCTCTCTAACCTCAACAAAAAAAGTACAAATGAAGTGGCTATGTGGCCCCCATGCCCTTATATAATCCCTTTAGCCCAACTTCCCTTCGTTCGTTCAAGAGAATTCGATCTTTGATTTTCGCACCACTTGCACCCATGGGATCCATATTCCCTCACCTTCACAATAGTACTCTCAGATTCACTTTCTAGTTTGGAGCCTCGAGGACCCCCTTCGTCCACCCTAGGTATAGGTATGCATCCCCTTTCCACATTTCCTTCATGTGAAGCTGTTATACACATGTTTAATTTTTAGCAGATATGTTTTACGTTGGGTATTTGGTTTGAATGTGTAGGTATTCACCTGTGTCCCCTTGTCACGCCGATAGTTATGGAATCTCTTTCCTCCTCCAAGTATATATTTCTAACTGTCATACCATCCAACCCTTTTCTCATAGTTTCATTTCCCAAAAATTCCTCTAGACAATCATCCTCAGGTTTCCCCACTCGTCTCTGCAGTACCATCACCTCCATCTGATAGCTCTCCCCTCCCCCTCCCCATGATTTCTCCCACATTTATCTATCCCTTGGCATATTGACACTCATTATTTTCTAACCATTAATATTGGGAGTCATGATAGTGTTACATCTCAGATCAAGAACCTCATATTTCTTCCTCCTCATCATGTTAACCACCTACTAATGGACTCCCACCTTTGGATTCTCGGTTACATTTAATGCACCTCCACATTCTCATAAACCTTCCATACCATCCACCATCACTTTCTCATTTTCAACATCACCCTCCATTCATCTACCTCATACAGAAACTAACCAATGGGGCCCCCACCCTCCACCCTTATCTACTTGGGCCTCATATCGTCCAAGCCATATTCCACCGGGGCACCCTTTTTTTGTACATGTAATTTCAACCCCATTATTTATTCATTTGGTAATTGTAAAAATCACATTTTATGTTTCAATCAAGTAAAACAGATTTTGGCATTGCACTCGATGGCAGTGTTTTTGGCACATAACAACCCATGTTACCCTTGGTTGGGGCATCTCATTATTCTCCCACACTCTGCATGTCATTTGTATCCAAGCCAAAATGTTGACCACTGATAGAACTTTGTATCCCCTACCACTGATCTAGGTGGATATCAGTAGCCACCTGCCTATTCCACTGGCTCAAAAAATAGTTTTCCACCTTGGCAATGTTTCAACAGTTTTTTGGGTTCCAAACTTCCGAGGCCATTTTGAGGCCCTAAACAACGCTTCCTGGGGATTTGGGGTCCAGAAGACTGCCAAAGACACTATCTTGGACCAATCAAAAATTTTTCTTCTCGGCTAGACCTTTCCAACAGTGCATTGAGCACCCCAAACAAAGATTCTCTGCAAACGTTATGCCCTGGGGAAGTTGACGTATCAACTACCCCCATCGGGGCAGGCAAACCTTTTGTCTTTTCATCTTCCAGGGTTAGGGTTTTGGATTTCACTTATGTTAAAAATGAGTTTGGAGCCTCATTGTAATAATCATCTTCTTACGAATGTGAGTAGCCATCACATCTCTTCTCAATGATAAGTTTCCACCATTCTAGCGAGTCTTTCACTCTGTATTTTTACAGTCTTTGTACATTTTCTTTTATTAATAGAAAATTGTGTATTACTATAGCTTTGTGTTTATGGTTTCATCTCTGATACATTTATGTTATATTATTGGATGTCTGTGATATCTATGTGCATTTCTTTATTATATCTCCACTCTCATTTTGTGTCAAAAATAATCTGGATCAGTGGTATCAGAGCAGGTTGTTCCTTATCATTTTTTCAGTGCATGTCCCCAACGAGGTCTGAGTATATAAAGTTGGGTATCGAGCTTGTATCTCTTGAGGAAAATCACTCTCTCATGCCCAAGAAACCCTCCATGTCATAATAAAAGAAAAATGACAGAGCATATGATTCTATCAATCTGTTGCTTGAGCAAGCTCTCACGCGAAAAAGGGACGAAATGATGGAGAATTTTTCCCACATCCTTCAATGTCTACCGATAGAAACAAGTGAATCTTCATTAAACAGACACTTTGGAAGCACCTTTCCTTTCAAGGTACAGGTTAATTTTGATATTCCCGTATTTGAAGGTCAGATAGATGTGTATGCCCTAGAAAAATGGTTAAATCTTCTAGAAGGTTATTTCTCTATTCACCATTTTTTCGACAGGGAAAAGATCACCTTCATGCTCCTTAAGGCTCTCCCCCATGTCAAACATTGGTGGGAAACTTACTGGGAGAAAATATCCATAAAGGAATCTGGAATATATGGGTCCAAGCCCACTTGGGATTTTTTTTTTAGATGCGGTAAAGGAGCAATATTACCTTGTTGGCAACTATGAGGAGCATCACATGAGATGGACCACACTGCGGCAAGAGAGGGGCCAAAAAGTTCTAGATTTCACCAATACCTTCCATACCTTGTGCATCGAGTTGGGTATCAAAGACTCTAAATGACATTTGGTTCTGAAATACTGTGGGGCTCTACACAGATACATCCAAACTGAAATGGATTTTCTAGATATCTCATCACTCGGTGCTGTGTATCAATATGATGTTAAAATCAAGTAAAAATTTAGACACCAGAACAAAAAGGAGTTCAGATATGAAAATCCACAACAACCAAAGTATGAGAAATATGACCCTAACAAACAAATTCCTGAAAACCATTCTAAGCCACAAGAAAAGAAGGGTCACAGGAAGATGAAGAAGGACACTGGAAAATGGTGTGATTTCCACAAAATCCCTTGGTACAACATCGATGAATGTCACTCAAAACAGTCATTAGCGGCTGAGATCAAAGACAAGGAGCCGAACCCTCAATAAGAATCTGATTCTGAAAATACTGGTAAAAGATAGATCATCGATGCAGATCCCACTGCTATTGTCATGACCGTAGCGATTCAACTAGAAGAACCAATAGATCCTGAAGAGGGTGAGCACATTTTTCATTCACAATGTGGGTAAAGGTGTAACACCCTGTTTCCCCCAATCTGTAAATATAAATATATGGGCCGAGGAACTATGGAAAACTTAAAAGTGTGAATGTTTGATTTGATGGACCTTGTGTAGAAGGTTGATGAATGTAAATTCTGATTATTTTAATAAAAAATGGTTATGTGTTGCATGAATGCTGAAAGAGGGGATATGCTAAGAGAGAGATCACGAAATGTTGTGAAAGGTGGTGGAGGGGACTAGGAATGGTTGCGTTAACGTCCACCAAACCAGCACCATGCTGGAATTAATTTGCTTAGATTAGAACAACCCTCTGACCAAGAATGAATTCCCATCAGGATGGTAGGTGGGAAGGCCCCCTCAAGAGTTAATGAGGGATGGGGCAGACTTCCCATCGGTAAAGCTTCTAGACCTAACCACATACTGGGAGATTTGAGCCACACACAATATTTTTGAGGGAGGAAAGAAAGGAAGTGTGGTGGACAAAGGGAGACCTACAGAGAAAATGCAGAGACGAGAGAGGAAATTCTCGGGTTCGAGGAAGGACTGAAAGAAGAAATAGTGAGTTCTGATCACAGAAAATAGAGATTGAACCAGGAGAAGGAGAGTAACCTTCATCCTTATCTATTTCTATATTGGGAGAAGGAGAGTAACCTTCATCCTTATCTATTTCTATATTGGGAGAAGGAGAGTAACCTTCATTCCTACCTTCCTTTGAGCTGGAAGTAAGAGATTGAATCTCGAAGTATCATGGCTTAAGCTCGAGGGTGGCTAGTGATAAATCCATTGGGAGTGATTGAGCCTATGGTTGGGTGTAAAAAAGCACCACTTTCAGAAATTTCATCACACTATATGGTTATGATAAGTGCTTTTCTTGCCTTATGCTTTGAATTGTAAGTAATGGAGGTATGCAAGTATTATTTCCCTCCTTGTTCGGATTTCCCTCTATAAATGGTTCTTTCTTTGTGTTAAATGATTAAGTTATGAATATGCATTTATTCTCATTAGAACCTATATATTTTATTGATTTTCCCATACGTCCATGTTTAGTCACTCAAATTCACTCTCCCAGGGAGCTACATCACCACTCCAGAGTTGGAGCAAGCCTCTTGGAATAGTTACCGTCATGGTAAACCCACAAGTTACCTTGCCTTGACTTAGAGATTAAAGCATCCCTAAATGTTTGGAAGGTGTTCCCTTCAGACCACTAGTCCAGGAACCCTAAAGCTTGAAGCTCCTAGATGTCTAATTGTTGTGCATTTTCGATTGATGTCAAGAAGCGATGAAGCATCGAAGAACTAGAGTAGAGGAATTCTAGAAGGGAGAGAAGAAATTCCTTTTAGGAAATCCTTCAAACTGAGTTATCAAAATCCCCGAATGCAAGGAGTGTGTGGGAAATCAAAATCCTTTAAGGATCAAGATCAGAAGGGATAGAACTTATCATAAGTGTTGATGAGATCCAAGAGTAGGACTCGTAGGAGGAGAAAAGGTTTAGAACCTTTGAAGACTGATAAGCGTGACAATGATCGTTGGATCATAGTGAAAAGGATCGACATATGTTGGATCTGAGGAAGGTGCATGAGTCTTAACGTTCACATGCATGGGAGAGAGAACCCGTCAAGGTTTGAGACACGAAGTTTACGAAGACCGAAGAGCTGGAAACACAAAGTAGAATCTCGTCGTCTGATCGCAGGAACAGATCTAAGCTGTTAGATTGTTCAGGGTAAACTTCAAGTGTTAGATCACCAGAGTGGATCTGAACCGTCAGATACTGTGAGTCCGGGAGGAGGAAAGTTTTAAAATTGATATTCCCAAAGCTTGGAAAGATGAAGAGGTGTGAGTTGTTGATTGGCATGGGGAAACTTTTCAACAGATCGAGACCTTGAAGAATATTGTAGTGGGATTTTCAATTTGAGAACTGAGATTTATGAACCCCAAAGACCTGAAGTGAACCTGGACCGACAGATCTAAGGGACACGTGGTGTAAATCCGTGAACTCCGAGTAAAGTCCCGAAGTAATTCATAGCCGTCAGATTTGGAGGACATGTGGCGCAAATCTATGAGCTCCAGGTGAAGACCTGAAGTAATCTTCGATTGTCATATCAGGATGACATGCGTTAGAGGATTGTAGCGTTTAGATAAAATTCATTAGGGAGAAGGTTTGAGATTTGAGATCTCAGAACTCTGAAACCCAAAGGAGATCTCGACCATCAATCAAGAAGAGGATTAGAGGACCGTTGATTTGGGTTGAATGGTCAAAAATCCAAAGTGGAAGCAATACAGTTGATCGGGAAGGATAGGTGTATGCAGATCATCAGCTCTAAAATTTTGAAGTACAAAAGAAGCAGGGTTTGAGATTTCAAAACCCCAAAGTTCGTAATTGCAAAGAGATCATAGTCATTGATCTAAGAGGGATAGATATGGTCCATAGATTTGAGAGGCATAGATCTGAACCGTTGATTTAGACAATATCGTCAAGATCATGAGATCGACGATCCGATAGCATTGCGGGGACAAGAGTTGCGTGAAGTTTAAAATATCGAGGGCGGGCCGCAATTCAAACCATGGTTTCATCAGGAGGACGCATGGAGACTTGAGGAGGATTGTGGGCCCAAAAGAAGTTTGACCCCAAACCACTTTTGGTCGCGCTCGCAATCACATGGTCATCACCAAGGTCACATCTGAGGAGAGGCCAAGAGAAAAGGGGCTAACGCCAATTCCGAGACTTTGTTGAAGCACGAAGGAGAATGTCACAGGTATCATAATACCTACAAAAAAGGCTAAAAGGGCCTATGTCTGATTTAGAGGTGATACTATTATGGTCTCAAAGCCTCATTTGATTTAGACTCGAAGAATATTAACCGTAGGCTCAGGCTGAATCCTAGACTCTCCAAATTAGAACCCGTAGAGAGAAAGAGGATTTGTTCTTGTAAGGAGGATGATTTTTTTTTTTTCTTTGCCCCATCGTGGGTGTGTTACAAATTGGTATCAGAGCATGGTTACAACACTTGGCCTGCTTGGGCTCATGGATGAGTCACTTAAAAACTCTATTTGGAGTACTTTTAAAAGAATGACACTCTACCTTACCTCTTTCTTAAAAAGTCTAATTAAAATTTTTATTAAAGAAAAGAATGAAAATTTCTACTGAGTGTATTCATTTAAGAAATTGAATTGTGTATTTTTCATGAACTAATAGACTGTTAGCTAACAATAAGTGTTTTTGTCAACACGCGAGTAGTCAGTAAATCACTAGAAAAAAAAAACTCCAAGACTAAAGGATGGTGATGTGTCATGAAGTGGGGGATGGCTCCCACAACAGGGATGAAGAATATGATGAAAGAAGAGAGGTGGAAACCCTCTAGATCTGGTTGAAACTGTAAGGAGCCTCAGGGCCGAGTTACAGAGTTTCAAGGATGACAATAAGAGATTGATAAAGGATCAAGAGAAACAAACAAAAATTAGCGCACTCTTGCTATAGAGCTTATCCAACATACAGAGGCAACTACAACATGAACCCAAAACCAGTCATGTGGATTGGCGACAAGGAGGGAACAAGGAGGGAAACCCGAAACCTATTTCCCTCCTTGTTCCTAGTTCATATTATTTCCTTTCTTATGGTTATTGTTGGGTTGGTGAGGTGGATTGGTCGTATTCAACTGTTCAAAATGTGAACTTGTGTAAGAGGGGAAGGTTGGATGAAATTGACCCTTGCCTGGTGTTTTCCATATGGGGGTGCGACAGGTTGTCGTGGACATATGAAGGGATAGTATGGGTTACCTTGTGGGGGTCCATATGGGTTGTAAGATGTGGAGTTGGATCCATTACTACTAGGTGGATAAGACATTTTTTGTGGAGGAACTATTTGCAGGACAAGGATTGGTTGGGGAAGGGATGTGATTAGATGAGTACCCAGGGGGGGAAGAGGAGGTGCCATGAATGGTTTAGGGGGGCGGGGGTGGGGGAGGGTAATATGGAGTTCCCCCATATGGTTAAAGGTATGGATTGGTTCCATACATGGGTACCAGTTGTGTGTGTGGTTGAATATGATCCATGGAGCTAATCAACCCATCAACAGTGTGCGATGTTCTAGGTTTGTCTTGACTGAAGGGAAAAGAATGAGGACCAACTTGAAGGACTATGTATAAGTACCTTTATTGGGAGTAGATGAGGTCATTTTTTTTTCTTTAGTGATGGATTCATATTCAGTTTGGGGGAGGGTTGTGGCCACATATTTAGAAAGAGTAGGAACGAGTGATCAGAGCAACCAATCTAGCCTTTGTTGTGGGGTGGTGTCCACTTTACAAAGGTTGTGACATCGACGCCATTCATGAATATTGTTTGAAATGTGAGTAGCAATGTTTTCGTTTCATTCTAACATGATTTCAGACCCAGTATCATGACGGATGGGAAGTTGAAAAAATGACAGGAATACTTTTGGATAATGATTCAAATGTTGAATGGGCTTCATACTTCTCATCCACGTACCATTTGGCTATTTTACTAGTGAGGGTTCTCTGAAATAACCGTAGATGAATGGAATCTTACATTATTCTATTGGAAGAACACCACGAGTGGAAGGAAATGACATGGTTGGAGGGGTCCACTCTGGATTTCCCTTCAAACTTAGGGATTTTTGAAGGTAGTTTTATGGGCATATTCAGCCAAGTAGGGTCATGCAATATGGGATCATTTTCCATTTTAATTAGATCATGGATATTGAGTGAATCCAAAAAGGAATGATATGAGTGGGTCTTGCAATGTTATGGGGGGAAGTGGTTCCTTGGGATCTTGTAATTTGTGAGAAAGTTTGGGATCTACCTCCTTGTGGTGGAGGGTTTGGTTGTGAGTTTCTTGGGATATTGGTTTCAATAAAAGTGTCTCCTATTAATCTTGATCCTATTACCGTATCACTAACTAGTGTATGTGATGGTACTATTGATGTCTCAGCGAAATTAGGAACACCACCAAAAATTAGGGGTAAATTTCTCAAGCCTTTAGAATGGCGGGGATACTGTGGTTCACCTATGATTCTAGCCTAGAAGTGGGTGTGTGTGAATAGTGGTGAGGAATGATAGGAAAAAATGTTTTCAAATTACTTTAAACAATCTATTCATAAGATTGCATGTGCTTCAGGTGGTGAAAATCATAAATCAAGACAATGTGAAAAGTGGTTTGGGTTTTTCTTAACTCCTCGTTGGGGAATAAAAATCAAATAACAAGTGGATGTGTCCTATCCGACGTAAATTCCTTCCTCTCAAATAGCATTGGACCTCCAAAAAATATCTCAACAATGGGGCTAGAACCCACTTGAGGAGAAACTAGTGAAGGGACGAACAATCAGTTATAATGAGGGATGAAGGGGGCATATCTTGAAATTATTGGTGATATTTCCCAACAACCATTCAAAATTTGACTGAGATGTGATTGCAACCCACAACCGCCACCTTGGGTAGATAAATCCTAATTTTTTTCTACTAAGCTACCTCCATCAATCATGGCATTTATATTTGTGGCCTCAGAAATCGGTCACAAGTTGGATGCTTTCCAAGGGCTGGGTGACCCAAGGAGGCACACACAAAACAACTGGACCTTGGTATTCAACCCTTCACGAGTGTCTCCCTACCTTATGGTATAGTAATGCTTGAGTGGGAGTATTTTGGCACCCTAATTCAACTTGGTTAACCCACTTCTAATTTATCCATTAAATTTATTATTGAAATAATTTATTTTTTATTCACTTTGAATTATAATACACTCATGACTTCACTTTATTATTTACCTTTTAAAATCTCTTAAACCACTTTGACTACTTTGACCCTTTGGAGCTTCTAGATGACATATGAGAGTCCTCCAACTTCGAAAGGCCATAAATCTCAAATTGTGAGGAGTTATGTGACATTCCACATACCACCAGAAATTGAATGGCTTGCACTATCCATCTAGAATAGTATTACCTTCAAATATATAAAGAACTCATACCGTTATCCATCAAACAAACTTGGGTCCATTACCCAAACCCGGGTTCTCCAACTTCACATGGTCGTAAATCTCTAACCATGAGGAGTTATGTGACGTTCTACATACCACTGGAAATGGCATGACAAGCACTATCCATCTAGGATAGTTTCCATGACAAATTCACTGTCTTTCATCTCATTATTCCACAATTAAGCATGGGTTCTCTTACTCCACAAAGTGTCTTCCCATGAGGGCTTTCACCATAAGGGGACCACTTTGGAGTTCATCAACATTTACTTCTTATCAACCATGACAAAACAATAATGAGTCATATTTACGTCAAACACTATTGGGTCCATTACCCAAACCTTTGTTCTATGAGGCTTTCTTCAAGGGTTGACATCAATGACAACCATCCTTAATCAACAAAATATCTTGATGTGTTAAATTTGATGGGTGCGGGCAATATCTCTCATTTTCCATTTGTTGACATTTGTGATTTGTGCAGGATATATTCTAGGAGTCGAGAAAAATATGGTAAGGGAATAAGAGATTTGTTTCCAAAAGTAACAAAATCTGTCGCAGGAGGTGGAGTATCAAGGATAGAATTAGGAAATTTATTGGAAAATTTTAAAACAAAAATTCTTGGTACTCTTAGTTCTCAGCTAGATATGTTTCAAGTTAAGAAAAAAAAAAGAGAAGGGTTTTGTGTATTTTTTTGTCCCAGTTATCGAAAGAAGAACCCATTTAAAGAATGTCCATTGTGTAATGTGCATGTTTGTGCAATATGTGTGGAGGATCATGAGACAAAGAACTTCCCCTCGCTTCTTGAACTTAAATCTATATATAAGGTAAATAATGAGGCTGCAAAACCTTATTTTCAAGTTGCACGAAAGAAACCATGGCATCCAAGATCCCAAGGTATGTCCCAAAAAGATCCTTTTCCACCATCCTTTGCACCTTATAATTCTTATCAACAACAGTGGAACACTCAAATTCCATGGAAACCCACTTGGCCATAACAACAAACTCAAACTCATCCTTGGCAGTAGAATTGGAGAGGTAACCCTTAAGGGAACATGCCTATTGGCACAGGGGCATACATAGGGTTCAATGCTTCAACAACACACCAAAAAAAACCTAACCACCAGCCCTTTTGGCAACACCTGTGAAGAAGATGAAGTCTCACCCGAGGTAGAGGAAGGGGGGGTTGCAAGACTCAAGTGTCTACAACCTAGTTGGGACACAGATCTTTGATTACAAAACTTAATAGAGTAATTAGCCAACAATATGCATTAAGTTATAATTCTCATTCACATCGTAGATTAGCCCTTATTATAGATCATCGCAGTAGTAATCAATATTAAGCACATATAATCACTTGGCACATAGCATCAGAAAAGATCTATCATTTATTCATAGATAAAGAACTAAGAATCAATGGATCTACCTATCACACATCAAGAACAATGCACTAAGAAAATAGATACATAAACATCATGAACAACATTTCACAAAGCACAACAACATAGGATATACATGGTTCACCCTAGTGTGGGGATACGTCCACCAACTTCTTCTTCTTCTTTATTGATCTTCAATCTTTCTTACATTCCTCTGCTCCTGTGCACAAAGCCACAGAGGCACTCTGCAAAGGAAAGGAGATATGCGCACACCTCGACAGATCCTCCTTCCTTGAAGTAGGTCAAGGAAAAAATCTAACTCCTTAATAGCACAAATCCTCTTACAATCCTTTTTCACTTATCTCTGCAAGTATTAACACATTCCCTTGCACTAAGCCAATTACAATTCTTTGCACATAGATAACACTAGAACTTAGCCATAGGTCACTTCTTACATCACCTAGATAATTATTTATACATTACAAAAATGCCTAAGCATGGGTAAACCCATGGGTCGACATCCCATACCCGTTACATAAATCATAAAACCCAAAAATCTCGCAAAAATGGAGAGATCCAGCAATCTCCGCTTCGCCTGGGTGCTTCGTCTTCGACCAGCCTGTCGAAGTCCCAGAAATAGTCAAACATGACCAATGTTTCCACAAAAATTGGTTGATGACCAACATGCCCCCAACACTCACCTGTGACTTGTCTCGAGTCACTTTGATCTAGGTAATACTGCTTTGAAGGCCTCGAGCTTATCTCGAGTTGTCTCGCCTTGCTGCTTTGCTAGATCCTCCTCCTCAACGAGCTCTTGAATGACTTGCTTGGTGACAGGACCTTCCAAGCGCTATTCCACTGTTGTGACTACTTGTTCCAACTTTGAACCTTGTCCTCGATCTCTTCAAAAAGTGTGCAAGCTTCATCCTACACCAATTGGAGTCTCTATGTCACCTCCATAACTATGATCTACATGGCAGTAACCTATTATTGGACTGTGTGTTTCTCCTGTGATATCTCCATCTTCATCTATTCTTGCACAATCGACGCCTGTTGCTTCACCTCCTAGAGATGTGCCTCCAATGTCCTCAACTTCAGGTCTTCTACAAGGTGCTCATGGGTCTTCACACTTTGATTTCTTAGTTTCTTACATTCTAAGGCCAACGCCCTGATTCTTTCGACTATGTTCCTGGTATTTTCTTCCCTATGATCTTGCACTTCTTGTGGAGTGTTAGGTATTGCTTGGATTTCTAGCTCTGCTACTCTTGCTTAAAGATGTTGAATGGACTCAACGAGCTTCCCCACTTGGTTTTCGATTGTCTCTTCTTCCATTTGTGCCAAGACCAGCACAGAGTGAAGTGCTCTAGTCATGGCTTACTTGACCACAATCTACTCGATGAGCAGTTGATCTTTCTCTTTCTGGATTTTCTCTCTGTCCTCTTTGAACTTCTCTCTAATGTCACTTTTCTCTTATTGCACAACCCAAAGTTTCTCTAGGAACGCCTCCTTTTCTTGCTTCAAGGCCTCTATGGCCTGCTCCTTTTCTTATTGGGCTTGACAAAGGAAAACCTCTTTCACATCTGCTAATCTTCATAATTGGGTGGGATCATCTCCCAATTCTATATTTTCTGTTAAGGATGGTGCAGTAGACACTGCGCGGTTCGAATGGATAGCTTGTTGGATGTCTTTGAGCTCCTTCTCTATTCTTTCATACATCAAATCCTATTTTGTTCCATGTCTCTGCAAGATGTCTTCTGAAGCATCCTCAACGGTTGTGATGATTATCTCGATGTCGTCCACAGTGAGCACATTTTGTGACTAAGGCTTATTGGCTTGAGACTTCTTTTGTGCTGATGGTTTCTGCAGAGAAACCTTCCTTTTCTTTAATTTCTCAACCTTTGTAAGGGGATCCTTTGGTGGTGTCACTTCACCCTTTTCTTTCTTGTCTTTTTCCCATTCTTCCTCTTGGTTTACTTTGTCGCCTCCTCCTCCTCCAGGTGAGTCAGGTGCAGTTTATTATGACGCGTTGTCCTTTGCCTTATTGTCTATGTCCTGCACTTACTCCTTTTTATTATTTTTCTTTGTGTTGCTCGGTCCATCATACTCCGTCTGGGTGACCAAAGGACTTTCGATGATATTGGGGTCAGAGAGTTTTGCATCTTTGACCGGTACAAGGAATTTGGCTAGTCATTCCTTGGTTATCTCCTGCATGTCTTCGTCAGTCAATTTGTAGTAAGACTACAAATTGTCTTTACTTTTGTCCCTACGCGCAGTGATGTAGATGAAGTGTCAGTCTGCATGGAACTTTTCTAGTGGCCTGTACGTATACAAGGTGTCCAGGGTCATTCAGGGGAATGATTCAATTATGTGCTTGAGCTATAGATAGTAAGTGTGGAACATTGCATTTTATTGCCACTACTTCACCATATCGCTCGTATACCACAAGGTGGTGAACCTCATGGTAATGGCTCTGATGGCTCGACTTCTAGGAATGTCACTCCTTCTTGCATCTCCCAAGAAACAAATGAAATTAGAATCAACAACCAACCAAAGTGAAACTCGTAGCCTTGGTCCTACACTTCACGACAATCCTTCTCCAACTCGTTGACGAGGTAGCTCACCCAGTTCATCTGCATCCCTTTGACACACTTCCCTACGAGGTCAACTACGAACCCTGTGAATTGCGTAGGACGGGTCTTTGTAATGATATTCCCAGTGATCAGCTGACAAGCTAGGTAAACTATGCCATCCTGGATGGAGGCTACCTTGCAACCTCACTTCCCCTCCTCCACATCGCCATATACCTCCTTGATCTGTTGCACCAGGGAGAGATCTGTAGCCTTCCTTAGGTAGAACTGGTGAGGGTCTGGTCCTTGCATTCTCAGTCTAGTAATCCGGTGGATCAACATTGGATCCATAGTCACGTGCCTATCTGACCAGAGATAGCCTCCATGGTATCATGACAAGAGGGGTTTAATGCATGTGTTAACCTCTTGATTTCTATCAAAGTGGGGTATCTTCATCATGTTTAAGATCATTGATTGTGTGATCTCTTTAATCCATGGCTAGGGAACTATCTCAGGCTTCTTCCCCGTCATCTTCATCAGGTACCTATGCAGTGAAAGCATCACATAGTTCTTTCAGTCTCCAAGGTTGAAATTGTTGATATTGAGATTTGGGATCAGTCCCAGCTGTGGTTCGACTACGTGTATCCCCTTTGGGAGGTACGCAGTTATCAACATGTACTCAAATTCATGTGGGATGCTGTCAAGAATAATCATGCTAGCCAGAGGTGAGATGTAGTCGGGAAGGACCGATGGGATCTGCTTTGTGTTCACCATATCGTCGTGGTGCTTTCTTCTTTTCAAGGTCACGATTCAAGATGGAACAGATCAACATCCATTCGAGGGAGATGCTTGCAATCCACCCGTTGACAATGCATGTATACCTATAGACATTACTTTCTCAACCATAAGGTTGATCAAGATCTCTTCTACAAATTTCTCTATTGTGCTAAGGTTTCCCGGCATGCACGCTCGTAATTAAATAACTTGGGTAGGCAAATGGACACTTAAGGTAATTGAATCAATGGTGAAGTCTAGACAATATAGAACAATATGCAATCAATTATTTGTTAGCTTGAATATCTCAGGTTGCAAAAGTGGTCCCGGTGCAGCATTCGACGGATTAAATAAGAAACATCATGATGGATTCCTTCAATGGGTCGAAATGCCTTAAACAATACAAATCCATCCGTTATGGCACGGTCTCAATGGTCCAATGGTGATATTTCTGGAAATAACTGCATTTCTAGTCATTTTGGAGCATTGTTCTAATGGTCAGGATGCCTCCACTGGCCATATATCTTCGTCATGGCGAAGTTCCATTATGCATGGTTCTGCTATTCCAACGAGGTTCAAGTTCTGCAAGCCTGCCTTCTGTGAAGTCTTCTCTGGAACTTCCTGCGGTATTTCTAACTTTTCTTTCTTCTTGTTGAGATTTCTTTCCTTCTTCATTGTGATTTGAGTCACTGGGTTCCTCTTTCCATTCTTGTTATTATCTTCTCTTAGCGTAGTAACTTCGCATTGATGAAGGTCTCTCAAAGGGTTCAAATGTGATACCTCTTCTCTTACTATTTTTGGGGTGGGTGCTCTTCTCTCCTGCATGGAAATATTTTTCAAGCCTTCCTGTGTTCTTTCAACTTCGACAGCTAAGTCTATGGCCCTCAGTTACTTCAACGTGTCCTCTTGTTCTTGTATTAGTTGCTCTATTTTCTTGGCTATGAAGTCCCTTAATTCTTGCTTTTTCTGTTATGTAGCTTCTTCCTCTACTTTCCTCCGGATCTGATCTTTCTCAATCTAGGTCTTTCCTAACAAAAGTGCAAAAGGGGCGTTGTTCTCAACAAACTTAATGACTTCAAATTCTTCTTCAGTCGATGTTCCATGGGAAATCATAGGTACATTACTAACTCTTCCACATAGGGTTATCATCTTTCCTTTAAACAATCTTATCCTTCCCAATGAATGAACCATAGTAGGGTTTCCAAAAATTTACCAAGTGATTTCTGGCATGCTATTCACCTATGTTTCCTCATCCAGAACACAGTCTATATCGAATTCTCCTATTCTTGTTTATATGCATTGCTTCTCTTTTAAGATATCTAGTAAACTAATGTCTCTATGATCATTCARTGTTTCTTTCAGCTGTAATAACATAGTCTCTGATTCTTTTTGGTTCTCTAACATATCCTTAGTTTATTGACCTTCTTCATAGTTTTCTTGTCTCAGGTTCATCTTTTTAACTTTAGCAATCATTCTAGGGCAATCCAAAACCTYATGACCAACAGKTTTACAACAAAGACAAATAGAACCTGTACCAGGGAATTCCTTAGCAAGATGTCTCRATCTTCTGCATTTATAAMACAATGTCAATCCTCTCTTTGTCTTAAAYGATCCCCAACCTTTCCTGTACTATGCACTGGGATCACAGTGATGGACCTGCAATCTGCAAAAATTCGTTCTAGGTTCTTTCACCCACTTGTTAGTCCAAAAATTATTTCTATGCATAGGAATAACATATATTTCACCATTTCTATCAAATCTATTTAGATCAAATATGCTTTCTTCTAGTTGTGCCCTAGTTTTCAGACTAGGAATTTTTTTATCAAACATACCTAGCTTCATACTTTCGAAGAAAAAATTTCCACTTATCTTACCTTTATCAGAGCACAAAGCTTTAAGATCTTACCTCTTTTGTTCAGATCAGACTTCTTTTTCCTGGCACAAAGCTTTGCAAGTCAAGTAGAATATTGCGCACTACAACAACAGATCTATGCACAAATCTTTCTCTTTTCTTTAGTTCCCAACAATCACAGTTTCACATCCCGGAAACAGAACCATTTGTTGGCACAGGGACATACCTAGGGTTCAATGCTTCAACAATGCACCAACAAAACCCTAACTACCGGCCCTTTCGACAACACCTGCGAAGCAAATGAAGTCTCACCCGAGGTAGAGGAAGGGGGGGTTGCAGGACTCAAGTGTCTACAACCTAGCTAGGATATAGATCTGTGATTACAACACTTAACAAAGTACTTAGCCAACAATATGAATTATGTTATAATTCTCATTCACATCCCAGATTAACCCTTATTACAAATCAACGTAGTAGTTATCAATATTAAGCACATCTAATCATTTAGCACATAGCATCAAATCAGATTTAGCATTTATTCATATATAAAGAACTAAGCATCAATGGATCTACCTATCACACATCAAGAACAGTGCACCAAGAAAATAGATACATAAACATCATGAACAACATTTCACAAAGCACAACAACACAGGATATGCGTGGTTCACCCCAGTGTGGGGCTATGCCCACCAACTTCTTCTTATTTTTTATTGATATTCAATCTTTCTTACATTCCTCTGCTCCTATGCAAAAATCCACAGAGGTACTTTGCAAAGGACAGGAGATCTATGCACACCTCGCCATATCCTCCTTCCCCAAATTAGGTCAAGGTACAAAGCTAACTCTTGAATAGTGCAAATCCTCTTACAATCCTCTTGCACTTAGCTCTACAAGTATTAACACATTCCCTTGCACTAAGCCAATTACAATTATTTTCACATAGCTAACACTAGCACTTAGCCACAGACGACTTCTTACATCGCCTAACTACTTATTTATACATTACAAAAAGGCCTAAGCATGGGTAAACCCATGGCTCGACATCCCAAAAACCCAAAAATCCCACAAAAATGGAGAGATATCGTGATCTGCTTCACTTGGGCACTTCGTCTTCAACCAACATGTCGAAGTCCCACAAATGGTCAAACATGACCAACGTTTCCACAAAAYTTGGTTGAGGGCCAAAAATGCTTCAACAAAAATTCCCAATTCCTTATCCTAACTACTCGCAATACACCCCATCCATGACACCATTGTATCCTACTACCCAAGCAAMAATCCAACAATTACCAYAGCTGGATGCAAACCAAAACCCTCCCAAACCAACACAAATKCCTTCACAGCTAGTATTGAACCCAAACAATAAAGAAACACAACCTACCTTTAATGATTACATGAATCCTTTTTCGACTTACCTGGTCACYCTTATGCCCCTAAAAAATATACATCTAAGATCAGGGAAAGTCTTGAAACCAAGAGATTCCATGGTTGTCATGAGGAAGAAGTTGAAGGAGAGGAAACTCATGACCAATAAATAAATGATGAACAACCAAGAAAGATAGTTACTYCCTCCATTCTGACRGAAACATCTACTACTCCTCATGCAAAGCAACCTCAAGAACCTAAAATGCCACCTTGTCTAGAAAGGWTTTCYAGAGAAAATCCTATTATCCTCCCTGAATTCGACTTAGAGGTTGAGCTACGAAATRTTTGTGTCAAAATACCCCTATTGCAACCTATAAAAGAAATTATCATTTACGCAAAAACCATCGGGGATTTATGCATTAAGAAACTTGGAAGGAAGYRAAAATATCCCCTCACTATCTAAGTAGTAGTTCAACTGGCCTAGCTAATGTTTGGGAAAGCATTGGTGAAAAMATATGGAGACCTTGGGAACCCCATAGTCACTATTTCCATCAATGATGTCCCCATAGGAAATACTTGATCAATTTGGGGGATGCAATAAATATCATGACCATTTTGACCATGGAAACATTGCAATTAAATACTCTCTGGGCCACACCCATGATGCTCGAACTTTTCGATAGATTTAGGGTCAAGCCTGTCGGTGTTCTTGATGATACACTGGTAACTTTAGACTTTTGCAAGTAACCTGTATATTTTCTATTTATCCAACCTAAAACCAACATGGAAGGCCACCATGTGATCCTTGGGAGACCATGGTTGGCCATAGTTGATTCTTTCAATGGATGTAAGTCTGGAGAGATGACCATATCAAATGGAGTAGCACTAAGAGATCCTTGGCAGGTCCCTGAATCTTGTGAAAATGAAGGAATTTAATCTCCTGAAAATGAAGAAATTGAATCTTCTTAGAACGTAGAAATTGAATCTTCTAAAAGTGAAGAAATAAAAAATCATAGAAAAGAAGAAATTTTACATCCCTTTCTGACCATTGAACAGTATGGGGGATGAAAATTCAAACAGAAGATGATTTCCTAGATTTATTTATCTCTGTTATGGATTGACTCAGTTTCTAGAAGTACCCCATACCTATAATCATATATTTCACAATTATTTTCCGGAAAACTTTGATCCAATAGGGACTACATATTTCCTTGTATCAACCATCAAAGAGACCACAGATCCCTATAGCATGACTATTGAAATTATCCCAGGAAAGACATTGAATCAACCCTGGCCTTGATTCTAATCAGAAGGAACAATTAATCTGCATATTACAAACACACTCTGGTGCATTTTCCTGGGAATATAAAGACATGCATGGAATTCAACCAAATACATGTAAACACCATATTTACCTTCAAGAAAATGCCAGACTCATTAGGAAACTACAACGTCATATGAATCCTACCTTGAAGGAAATAGTGAGAATTAAAAAAGTTACCAAATGTTAACTTTATATATCCTATATCAGACAACAAGTGGGTTTCTTCACTTGTAATTGTGCCTAAAAAGGAAAGTAAGTGAAGAATATGTGTTGACTATCACGAGCTTAATAAAGAAACACTGAAAGATTATTTTTTGTTGCACTTCATTGATCAGGTATTGTATACCTTAGCAGGCAAGAAGTACTTCTCCTTTTTGGATGGTTTTAGCAGATACAATCAAATTCAGATTGCATCAGAAGATCAGGAGAAAACCACTTTTACATGTCCATGGGGGACATCCTCTTATAGAGTTCTTCCTTTCAGGTTGTCCAATTCCCCTGCCACTTTTCAAAGAGTTGTATTGGGGATATTTTTTGATTTTATTCACAAGTGTGTTGAGATTTATATGGATGACTTTTCCATTTGTGGTGACTCCTTTAACAAAGCACTTAATAAGTTGGAGAGATTATTGATTAGATGTAAGAAATCTAACTTTTCCTTAAGTCATAAAAAATGTAAGATGTTGTCACAATAGGACATTGTTCTTGGGAATCATATTTCTTATATAGGTATTAAAGTGGACCCGGCTAAGATTAAGGTCATCATGGACTTTCCTACACCTCATTCACCAAAGGAGGTAAGAAGTTTTTGGGGCCATGTTGGCTACTATAGAAGATTTAATGAAAAATTTACAAAGATATATGCACCTATATACAAATTGTTAGCTAAAGATACTAACTTTTTGTGGGATTCTCAGTGCCAAATTGCTTTCAAAATATTGAAGAAGAAGTTATCCACAATGCCAATCCTGCAGGGACCAGACTGGTCCCTCCCTTTTCATATTTATACTAATGCTTCAGACTCCGCTCTTGGGGTTGTTCTAGGGAAAAAAATAGTATTAGTTATCTTATGCTATCTATTATAGTAGTAAAAACTTATCACCAGCCGAGATCAACTATATCATCACGGAAAAATAATTTTTAGTTGTCTTGCATGCTATTAATAAATTTAGATATTATATTATGGTCTATGAAACTTTTATTCGCACCAACCATTCTTCCATCAAATTTTTAATGAATAAACCCATCAGAAATGGTAGGATCACTAGGTGGTTACTATAGCTGTAGGAATTTAACATTACCATTATTGATAGGCCTGGTAAAGAAAACTTGGTTGCATATTTTCTCTCTCGGATCCATAATAATGATGAAAATAATCTTGTAGATGATATTTTCCCTAATGAGCATTTGTTTGTTGTTTCCACTAAAATTCCTTGGTTTGTAGATATAGACAAATATTTTGCCATAGGAAGTTTCCTCAACACCTCTCCCCAAGAGAAAAGAAATAAATTGTCAAAAATAATGCAACTTATTCATGGATTGGGGGAGAAATATTTCGTACTAGGCCAAACATGATTATTAGAGGATGTGTACAAGATGATGAAACATATGACATATTGAAAGCCTACCATGATGGACCCTATGGAGGCCATTTAGTTGATAAACAAGCTACTTACAAGGTGCTCCATCAAGGATATTATTGGCCAACATTGTTAAGGATGCCATAATTTCCCATAAAATATGTAAGTAGCTGCGACAATTTTCAGAGAATGGGTAAGTCAGTGCGAGTAGATGAGATTCCCTTACAAACCCAAGTGTTTTTCGAACCTTTTGAGAAATGGGCCTTGGATTTTGTGGGGCCAATATCTCCTCCATCGTGTAAGAAAAGGTACATTTTAGTTTGCACCGATTATGTAACTAATTGGGTAGAAGAAAAATCCATTCATTTTTCTAGTGAAGAGTCAGTTATAAGTTTTATTTATGAAGATATTTTTACTCGCTTTGATATTCCAAGGGAAATTATGACAGATAATGGGACACAATTTACATCCAAATAAATGCAAGCGCTTACTCAATAGTACCAGATAAATAACTTTAAATCTTCTCCATATCACTTGCATGAAAATGGGAAAGTTGAGTCTACAAATAAGGTATTAGAAGCAATCCTAAGTAAGATAGTCTAGCTGCATCACAAATATTGGGAGGATATTCTTTTGGAGGTGATGTGCGCTTATAGAACCACATGGAGAAATACCACAAGCTTTACTCCATATGAGTTAGTGTATGGAAATCATGTTCTTCTACCCATTGAGTTTCAAGTGAAAACCTTTAGGATAGCTACACAACTGAGCATAGATTTATCATATGCACAGAAACAGAGAATATCCCAACTTAATGAGATGGATGAAATTAGGAAAGATGTAGTTCAACACACTATTCTAGTACAGGAACAAAGAGCTCGATGCATGATAAATTCATCAGGAATAAAGTTTTCAAGCCCGGTGATTGGGCCCACATTTCTAATTCTCAGTTTAAGAACTTCAGAGGAAAACTTACTAGAAGATGGTTGGGGCATTAAGAAATTGAGACTATCTTCAATAATGTATCAGTCGGGATTAAGACAATTGACGAACAACAGATTTGTTTTGTGGTCAATGATCATCGGTTGAGGTTGTACCACAAGCCTATGTCCAAGGATAATTTTGTACAAGATATTTTGCAACAATTTGAAATAGAGGTAGTGGATAGGGGGTCGCCCACCTCTGTTTGAATCTTTTCCTTTCATATTTCTGAATGTATATACATATGAAAAATAAAAAACAAAACAAAAAAAAACAAAAATTAAACAAGAAAATAAGAAAAAAAAAAGTAAAAAGTAAAGAAAAAATAGTCTAGCTATGAAAATCAGCTCACTGACGTGGTTACACAAGGGCCTATCTAAAAACTAGCTTGCTGGCAGATTAGCCCAAAATAAAAATCGCTGCTCGCAATCGTCAGAATTTACTTCATGCTATTCAAATCAATTTTTTTACTCCTACGTTAGATGATGAGGGATGCATTATGGCTCTCATTTTGACAATGTTTCCTCCATCGACTTCAACACATCATCTAGAGGATCGTACCTAGGGGATTGCATACATTAATGGCAAGTTCCCTCGTTGAAAACAATTGGGATTCATTAATGCCTCGTGTTTGTCAGATCTTCCAGGACATTTGACATAAGCTCATTAATTCATGTCCAACAAATTGTACCAGCAAAACCTTGACTCTCATCATCATCAAAGGTGAACAGTCTCGCATTTTTTAACAACTTTCATTAATGGCTGGCAATCCAATAACTTCCATCCATGTTCAAGGAAAGTGCATCTTTCACATGGATGGATTTGTTTGATAGGTTTGATATTGTGGTGAAGACAATTTGGTTATGATCTATATGAGATTTTTCAACAATAAATGTGAATAAAAGGGAAATTGGCTACAAGGTAGATGTGACAGTTCAATTGTCTAAAAAAAGAGGGGGTTGTCTACCTTCTTAGTAGATTTTCTACTAAAAGGTGAGACTTATTCCTCGATACAAAACTTGGGACATGGTCTAGATCCCACTATCCATCCTTTGTTTCTTTTCTTTTGTTGCATTTATTTCCATCACCACCAGAATGGAAGTTCGACATCAACATTTTTTCTTGGTTTTCATTTTCAAGTTCGAGCATTTCTAGTATGTTCAAAATTCCTTAAAATTTTAAAATATTCTCTGAAAAAGTTTGAACTTAAATTTGTGTATAATATTTTACAACACTACATTTGTAAGTTATAGAGCAAGCCAATAGTGTGTTTAGAGCAATAGAGGAGAAAAAAAGTACCCTACAATATTCCCTCACCAACACAAAAATTACATTGCAAATACTAGAATATTGTGACCACATTTTAAAAGAAACCTTTGAATAGAACAAAGTATGATCTCCTCCTTCAGTTTAGGGCACCTGCAACATTGAAACAATAGAAAAATTAGTATCATCATCATCACTTTATATATCCACATGAATCTCGTATCTATAGTTAAAATGGTTAATGATTTTTTAAGGTAAGATTGCTTTTAGATTGTGGTTAGTTTATTAGGAACAAAGGATATAATTTAAACAAATTTCTGATGTCGATCTAACTCATATTTATTACTTAGCCTTTAAATTTTGGCCACCCATGTATTATGCAATCATCAAAGATTATAACTCATATGCGTAGCATAATAGTTTCCACTTTTATATTTCTTTGCATAAGAATTGTATCTCTATCCACCCACATATCTCAATCATACACATTATGTCTCCAACCATTTCTTCAATATTCCACATTGATTGATTTGTGAAAAAATATCAAATTCATGCAAATCTCCATTACTTCCATGACATTAATGTTTATTTTCTCATGAGGGGAACCAGAAACATTTGAATGATTCCCATTACATTTGCATGAATTCAAATTATTATTTCTGTACTGAGTCAACTCACCATCATTACCATGAAGGGAACTCATACAACTCCATCGTGAAGGTTATTTGGACTCACTGTATGGATTCCAAATGCAGCTAAGTCATCATCCTAATCGCCATTCACACTATAAAAAACCTATGTTGATTACCAAAACCCTGTATTTTGATATTGCCACTCTATTGAGAGATTATCCACATTCATAGATAGAATCTTCCTCGTTCCCTTGAGTGTTATTTAATTTGGCTTCGGTAAAACCTTAATTGAGACCCACATTCTAGGATGGTCATAAAATATCCATGAACCTGTATCTCAAAAATCGCTTGAAGCTATACCTAATTATCATAGGTGCAAGAAAATGTTAAAGGAAGCAGGTTGGCATCTCTTCTTTGCCAAATTTTGGGGTTTTAATGAAAGGGTTTCCCTTCAGTTCACACATAATTTTAATGGGCGATTGGATATGGTTAAGGATATGGAATAGAAATTATAGAGTAAACCCTAGCCAATGTCATGGGTCTCCCCAGGACTGGAGAATATTGGTTCAAGAAATCAACACTTGGCACGAAAATTTGCAACCATTTTCTGAAGGCGAAGTATCAAAACGCGACCTGGGAAAAGGGGGTTCCAGGGGAAACATTGTGGATGAGTGGAAAGCACCATTGAAAATATTACATAGGTATTTAACCTATGAGGGACGGTATTCACTCACATACCTGTATCATTCTCAAATTTAATTTCATTTTGAGGCCAAATAATTGATAAATTTCCCTTATTATATATGCAAGAGTCTAGAAAAGATGTCTAATATGGTCAAGAGGAATATTCGAAATCATCAAAGTATCCTTTACCATCATGGATTAATTAAAATATTAGTAAAAGATGAGCTCTGTAAAAGAAACAAAACATGGTACCAGTTCATGGGTGAGAATGCATTCATAGACCATATACCCCTGGCAATAGAAGAGGTACTAAGAAAGTTTGGAAAACAAAAAAAAGAAAAATGATTGTAATGAAGACCTCGGCTCTCACAGAGACAAGGGATTCATTTCCCATCAAAAAATATCAAGGAATGTTAAGATTTCAAAGGAGGCTACGATTGTAAGGCCACCATTCAAAATTCCTCCAGTTTGTAGGATCACTCGTAATATGGTGAAGCAAGAAGCCGTGGATATTTTCATCCTAGAAAGGGGAATGCATGTCAAAAATAAGGATGAACCAACCCTGATATAACCATGGACTACAATGAAAAAGGATCTAATTCATCTAGATGATGAGGACACCCTGCCCATCGCACAACTTTTCAAAGTTGCTAAATGACCCAAACTTGTGGAACAATATCATCCATACAAAACATTCTCAGACCATAATAACCAACAAATGAATGATTCCATTGAAACAGACACACCAGCAGATCCATAGGAACAATTTTCCATTCCCCTAGATGAAGGGAGGGGTAATGATAGAATATTAAAGGATATACATCAGCCTGCAGAAAAGAAACATAAGCTTAGGACCCCAAAAAACCCTAGTATAGTCATTCCTGGACCTTCTAAGAAAGGATCTGAAGAATATGAGGGTTCAAATGTCTTTGTGGATGAGTATTTTTAAGACCCTTTGGAGAAGAAACTTCGGAAGAGGAGCAAGAAAATTAAAAATCTGTAACAAGAAGTCCTCGAATTGTCTATTTAAAATAGGTGTATAGAAAGGAAAAATCGACAATTAAAAGGGCAGAGTAAGAAATTTCAGGAAGAAATTGTGAAACTCCAATCAAAGACTAAGAAAATAAATAAGAATATGCATAAAATAATTCAACCAGAGAAGCCAAGGAAGACTGATAAGTTGGAAAAGAAGAACTCAAGCCTCAACATATTGATCAACGCAACAAGGCTCTCTTAGTGGTTGAAGAGAGCATATTCAATTTTGATTAGCTTTGTGATATCTTTGCATGGGGACATGAAAATCATCAGGTGTGGGGGTAATGTCGAGCTCCCATTTTTTCACTCTCCATACATTCCTTTTAGCCATTTATTCCCTACCTAGGCATCAAAATCCAACTTATTGTCTCTTACTTTTATCCTTTTTGCCCACCTAAGATCTTGATTTTAGCATGAGGTAAAAATTGTCTATTTTGGAATTTTTTGAGTTCTTAATAACTTAATTAGGATCCTTTAGCCATATTTTACCAATGATGAAAATATATTCATTTTTTTACTGTAACATCTATTCCTTCACTATTCCAGGCATTTTAGTACCAATGCAGGTATTTTGGTACACGAGGTTGTGACTTCTCCTATTTGCGCGCACTTAGATAAGATTTGGCGATATGGGTATTGTTTGTATGAGCATCGAGATGGATGTTGACCTTTTTGTTTGTACCCATCCTTCACCTTCCTTACACGAGACTTCAAGATAACTCATGGGGATATTTTCCAGCGCAACATCAGATTAGGGTTGGGATTTAAAAGAAATAATAATATCTAGTTTGTTGAGTCGATTTCCTAAGTTTGTATCATTGGATAAAGGAAGTCATGGTCAGTTAGATCCTTCAATTTAGTAGCCATTTTAATACCCTAGTTCTATGAGAATAGGGGAGAATGATGTAATCTTGTGAATACTCAAAACTTAATATATAAGGGTTTTTTCTCTGTAAACAAGTTAGTTGGACTTTTGCATAAAATAATAGTGGACATGTGTTACTTAGTGTTGTACATCTATTGTGTTCTCATACTGTGATGAATATGTTGTAAGTGGGTTACCAATTTTTACTTAATATCAATTCAGATTTTCTTATCTTATTTGTTTATTTGTGAATTAATGAATTCTTTCTCACTCACTACTTGGGAAGGCAAGGGCCCACCTCCCCTGGTAAGTTGAGTTTCTTGTATATTATTCGCTCTTTATTTGATGTGATTGTGTTCATGTATGTATTTGCATGGAGCGGTTCATGAATTGTAGATTTCATTTAAGTTCCTTTGTATTTACTACTCATTATGGTCTTCCATGTGTTATATATTGAACTGCCCTTCGTACAATGGAAGGTTTTCATACATAAAGTTAGTTGCATGAATGAGTGTTAGAATTTGCATCTTGTTGTAAGTATAAATCCTTCTTGTATAAATCCAAACACATTTCATGTTCTAATGGTAAATTACATAATCACAAACGTATGATATGAATATCTCACACACTTTTCAATTAAGCTAAAGCTTGTATGGTCAAATGACTGAACTAAATCAAAGCACTATATTATCCACTGTGTGTGTTGACCTAGAATTATATTAAAATGAGTTAAAGTGTTGTCTCTGGTTAATAAGGATTTGTTTGTGAATGAATTCGAAACCTAGAATGAATGGCATGATAATACTGTAACTCTCATATGATTAAAGGGTCGACTTGTTTTTTTATCTTGAATAGGAAGGGTCAATATCAAGAATTAATAAAATCTTTGTGATGACCTGGTCAAATATCAAAAAAACTTTAAATACATAACTCCTTGACTATTCAGGAATTGAGTTGTATTCACAAATGTTTCGGTTCATACCTATATATTATGATTATGTGGTATTAAGGGAATATATCTTCAATTCATTGACATGAACTTCTCTTTTTGGTTTGATTTTTCCTTTTTGTTGAGTCTTGTGTGACCTCTAGAGGTGTTTCAGTAAAAGTAGGACAATATTTCAAGGGACAAGAGTTTAGGTTCAATTGTGTGCAAGACGTGTATTTACATTCTCTTGCTGGTATTTGTAAGTTTTATTTTATAGAGTAGTGGTAATCTCATTGCTTCACCCACCAATCAAAGTGTCAATATTTGTGGCAAGGCTCGTCGAGAGTCATTCCTCTGCACTCCAACTTATTGTTTGGGTTTAAGGATGTAGTAGCACCAGAGAGTCTGTCATGCTTGTAGTGGAGTAAGTGTTTTAGGTTGAGGATAAGTTAGACATTGGTAATTACTCTCAAATCTGGTTAGTCTTATTGTATGTCAGTAACACAATTATACGAAGACTTGATTGGACTCATATTTTTGACTGATACCGACACTTGCCTGGGTAATTACTACTATGTTTTCAATCAGTTTCTTGTTTCTTTCTTGTTTTGCTAGAAGGTTGATTTCTTCCCATACATAGAATATGATTTAGATATTTGAGATAGAGGAATTATTCTTTGGATTTATTATTGATTAGATGTGTGGAGTGTAATAGTAGTTTGAGTATGTTCTTTGTCAAGTTGATTTCTATTTCAATGAATGATTGGTAGGTGTTGACGGGCGATATCGACCGTCCGTCAACTGAGAGAGTGGAACCGGTCCGGGGTTGTCTAATAACCCAAGCCATTTGGGATGAACCACCCTGACGGGTTTAGCGGCTCCGTTAGTTGATCTAAGGTCCTAAGAAAACAAAAATAAAACTAATCTAAACTAACTTATCTAACTAATCTAACTAAAACTAACTAAAACTAAATAAAACAAACTAAACTAAAACTAACTATTAAAACAAACTAAACTAAAACTAACTAACTATATATACAATCTACTAACTAATACTATACTAACTCTAACTAATTAACTAACTAACTACCAACTGAAATATAAATTATTCACAAAATGTACAATATCGACAATTTACAGATTTAAATAAAACCTGGAAAACTCATTAATATTCTACCCTAAGACAGAGGAAGATGTTTTTTTGTTGATTTTATAATTTTATAAACAAGAAATAAAACAGAAACTGACTAAACTAAACTACTAATACACTAATTCTAATTACTAACCTAAACTAAAACACATGTCTACCTAAAATACTAATAAAAAAACTAAACAAATAAATGACAAGCTGACCTGGAAACACTCCAGGTTTGTCCTGTGTATGATGACTTTTTAGCAGATCGGAGGAAGGCAACTCGCACCGAATAATCCAGAAGATTCTTGTAAATGATAGCTGCAATGTTATTCAAGTGTGTTTGCAGGACAAACAAGACATTAAAATCACAACAATCATATAATTTATAAATCTTAACAATTAGGTAAACCTGTGTGCAAAGACTTATACAAAATAATTCAATTGATGAAGAGGAGAAATCTGTCATTCATAAACTGAATCAATTAACTGCTGTGTTTTTAAATTAGTGAAAGAAATCAGGCATGTATCACATTAATTCAATCCTATCATTTTTGCAAAATACTATGATAGCTAAAGTAGTCACTAATCAAATGCAAACTGATAAACATAAACATGAAAAAAAAGATTGATATTATGAAAAGCGAAAGCTATAGCAGAACATCAACTTCTGTCTCAGTTTGTATTAAAAATCCATATACTGGTTCTCCCACAAGTGAGGGTGCTCCTTATTACAAAAATAATAAGTATTTATAAGTTTTCCACAAGGTAAAACCTCCCTTTGGAAGTTATCAAACTGTTTGCATAAAATCTGGGAGATATCCCAAGTTTAACTAAACTAAGAAACTACAATAAAACTAAAACACACAAATATCCTCTAGATTGCCCAGCATGTCCCTTGGAATTCGAATTTACCTGAAACAGGTAAAAAATGGACAAGTTAGAAGGATCCTTTATTAACAAAATGATAAAAATCTACTCCTATAGACTAGCTATAGAATCCTCTGATTCTGTAGCTATTCTAATTTGAGAACATAACTGTTTTAAATCTATTAAAACTAACAGAAATATATTCAAATTATTAAAACAAATAGTTGATTACTAATTAAAAACAAAGCAAATCATTTAAATCACAACAAACCAAAACTTCTATGCTAATTTAGAACAAACAAAATTGTAATTGAATCTATTTCAATCAAAACATATTACAAACGAATATCAAATAAATCTTTGGTACGAATTCAACTCATATGCAAAATCCATCCATATAGAGGTGAAACTCCTACATCCATCTGTTTTGCATATCAATAAATCTATCTAGAATTGATTGTAGGGAATTAAAGATGAAAAATCTTGTCACTAGATCCAAAGCATACACCAGTTCCATAGCAGCTTCAGCAGGACAATTAGATTGAAATCACACCACTCCTGAAGGAATCCGCAACATTAATTGCCCACATACAACACTTTAAAAGAGAGGTCTACCAAAATAAAAGTCTGAACAATTTCTGCCAAAAGTACCATGGATAGCCACAAGCCATGACCCAAAGCTGTCAACAAGTAGCCATGACTATCCAAAACCTGGAGGACACAATGTGCACAGGTGAAAAACCTTGCAATACCCAATGCAAACATATAATGGGATATGAATGGTTCAACAATATTTGTATTTTGCATCACGCGAGGCTGTGGAAAAACTGCAACAACTTCAAGGTAAACACAAAAGGCCCAAAACTTTGTTTCAGCTTGCATTTTTCGACCAAAAGACCTCCTCAAGAGAAACTTACTTGCAAGACAAAATTGTTGAAGCAACAACTGATTCCAAACATTTCCATGTCATTTTGTGCTTCTCTTGTGTGCGTATTGCCTTTGTTTCCTCTTCATGGAACCTACGTTGGAATTCTTGAAAAATCTCTTGGTCCATATCCATCAACATCTTTCTCACATTCCAAGTCAAATTGTTCACAAGCATACTCCAGTGGTTTCTTACATTTTTCTCCAGAGCAGGGAAAATCAATGGAAATATTTCATATCAGTGTTGTGACATCAAATTTATAATATAATCAGTGTTCCACAGAAACAAAGCGCACTCATCTACGTGGAAGTGTGAACTGTTCAGGCAACGCCTGATTTGTCAAAACAGGGGTACTATACACCTTTGAAATTCAGCTGCTTGGGTGGCTTCCAAAGTATCCTGTTTACAATATTATGGGATGTCGTTGGATGGACAAAAAGTGCAAGTGTAGCACATGAAATCACCACATAATATATTGAGAACTATCCAAATCTTCGTCATGTGTTACATTCAACTTGAAACGTATCATGTAAATCACCCACAAAGTGGTGGCTAATGTTACAGAATCAAGCACTGTGTGTATATCATATTCCAAAACAAGACTGCAATACACCATCACTGCTAAGAATATAGCAGTAAGCTCCTGAGATTTAAGTGATAAGCCTGCACAGTTCCTTGTCCTGTAGAAAAACAAAATGCTGGCAGATTGGTTGAATACCCTTTGAATTGATCAAGGGTTCAACAGGATGCAAAGACACATGGTTGGACGAGTGAGAGAGTTGTTGTGGCCCAGGTCTGGAGAAAACATTTCAACAAATACACACAGACCAAAACGTTCCCTTCATCCATTGAGGAGATATGAGAAATGAACTCTAAAACATGAGCTATAAGTCTGTAAAAAACCAATTTCTTGTGAAACCGCTCACTGTGAAGGTAAAGGGGATAAAAAAAGTTCTGGGTTTTCAACGGTTTGATCTAATTCATAACTGTTTTCCTAGAATCGCTCACGCAAAAACGTGACTCTGGGGGCAATTATGGGGCAGTCTTAAGCAGTCTTCTCTGGAAAAAATGAAACCAAAACCGACTCTGAACACCATGGGGGTTCAATTCACCCTTTAGGAGCTAGGAGAGAACATCTAGTGGATAGGGGTTTGGGTAGGGTTTGGACAAGTTATACGCAGGACTCAAAACCCAGAAATTTGCCCAAAAATCAATGGGGTAACCTGGTAAGGAGGCAGACGTTAATGCCAAAGTGTGCGAGGGTAGTGGAGTTATTTTAGCCCATGCAAAACAGTCATTACTCTTAGCACAACCGCCAGTTTACATAGATATTCTACCCATTATAGCATAGTTCAACAATTATGTGAATTAGCTGACCAATGAAACCAATGGTGAGTGTATAAACCAACGCACAATCGATGTTACACCAAAGTTTTAAATCATACATCATTCAATTTGAAACCAAAATCAAATATTAATTATGCGCCAATGTATTGTAACAGCTCATATCAAGCGTTAGCCAATGTACCAATGGGTTTTTGTATAATCAACAAGCCAATAGTTGTGAAAACATTAACATAGGGATTATATCAAAAGACACATATAAAAATTTAATCATAACCTCTATGCACTTTCATGAAACCAAAGGTCAAGTAGATCAAATAAAAATGTAAATCCAAATGTCAATGTATTACAAACTCAATGAAACCAAGACACACAATCAATACAAAAATGTCCAATGAGTATAGTTCGAAAGTTCTGCCAGCTGCATAACGATAAGTAAAAAGTAAGTGAAATATGCATATTGATAGGAAGGATCGTGACAGTTCGAATAGTGATTCTAATGTGGCTTCGAAAGACCCAATGTTTTCATGCTTACAGTCGTGAAAACAAAACAAAAATAAGTGTGTAAAAAGGCGCAAGGAATAAAAGTGTCGTTCATTTGAAAATTGCGATGAAAAATCGATGTTTGCAAAACATTGGTGTAGGCAGCTTACAAGACAATGGAAAAATATTAATTGGCTTCCAACAATGGCGACACATTGGTAGAATCAATTATCTCTGCCAAAAGAACAAATTCAGATTATGATAGTGAGAAAAATTATAACTCAAAAACAACAACCAGAAAATCGTATAAACATCATCGTTAACCAATTATTCTAGCAGTGTTTCAAAATATGAAAACTGATAACAATCTTAAGATCAACAAGTCACAATATTAAAGATAAAATATTCAATACTGTTGGCATGGCCACTGCTGCCAGCAGGCATCTATAGCCTCGACAGGGTTGCCATTTAACCCACTCTGACATCTGTATCCTGCCAAGAAGTTCTGGATCAGCATAAAGGACACTAAAGAGGTTTATTTTTTGCAAATTTTCGTATACCCGACATTTCTTCACTACCAGCGGGCCTATTCAGTACCCCGACGAAGTTGTCTTGGTGCCATGCATGCATTTACCCACTGCCAGCAGACCTGTTCAGTATCCCAACGGGTTTACAAGCACTTCCCACAGCTCTTATTAATACTTTTTTTTTTTTTCATAGATATATATTTGAGCAGGGTGATGCTGAAAATCATGATATTTTAACATATTTTTTCAGACCTCATCAATTTTTTTTTTAGAACTATCCTTTATTTAGATTTAGAGATGTTTAATTTACAAAAACAACTTCCTAAGACAGAGAGACATCCTCTGAGTCATTCCTTTACGGAATAGGGACAACGTAAAAAGATAATAGATGATCATGACGAACTTTACTCAGAGATCAAAATCAGCTAACTTCTTTCAAACAACAGTCTTTTCCAACACAGATGTACATTCCAGAAGTATATAATTGATGTTTACACAATTTCTCAATAGTTATTTCAGAGAAAGATTTTTTGTTTTCTTTGTTTGACCAGTTCAACATGCAGGTATGTGTATTTCCAAAAGCAAAAACTGGTAAGCATAAGGGAGAAATCAAAACACACCAGCGAAGAAAAAATCGGAAAGCAAAGAAATCCAAACAAGAAAAACAAAAAACAAAATATGTACAAAAGGTGCTTCTGAAAACCTCATGCAACAAATCCCTTGGGAAAACGAAAGGAAGAAATGGAAAATCCTATTGATGAGAAAGCAGTCTTACTTGTGGTACCTAGGGTCAGGGTTGATTTAGATTTATTTATCTCTTTACTTTCCATTTAAGATTTTCATGACGATACTGCGTTTCTGAAAATAAACGTTCAACTAGAAGTAAAGAGAAAAAGGATCAAGAGGACTTCCCTGACAACAGTCGTATTATGGTTCTCGTGGTTCACCCACTTGCATTCATGACTGCATTATTACAAAGAGAAATAGTGAGAAATAAAACTATAAGAAAACCTATTCCTAAACCTACCTTAACTATTAAATAAACCAGAATACTACGTGAAGTCATGTTTCCAATGTAGCCATCAGAGTAACTCTAATCCTGCAATGAAAACAAGATCAAGCATTATTAAAAAGAATGGTAATATATCAACAAATGACAGAAACATATCACG
>ML810902.1:84127-94702 GCA_009831015.1 Picea engelmannii
TTCTCAGACAGAAAGGGACTACAACACCTTGTCTTCTGTAGGTTTCATTTACCTCTGCAAGTGTGTTAGCCAGGGATTGGATTAAGGGTTCCTACTCAGAAAGGAAAGAACCAAAACATCCTGTTCTCTGTAGACTTTCCTTGATGTTAGTCAGAAACTGGGTTAGAGATCCCTGCTCAGAAAGAAAGGAATTAGACTGCCCTGTTCTCTGTAGACCTCAACCCTCACAAGTGTGATAAAACAGAAGTAAGGCTCAAGGCTCCTTCTTAAACAGAAAGGAACTAAGTGCTTTGTTCTCTGTTAGATAGAGTTAATTGTTTTCTTCATTATTGTTTTCATGAAAAGAGTGTTAATGCTGAAGTCTCTGTTTGAGAGTAAGGGTCCTGTTCTATGATTGCAGAATAGTTGTTCCTCCCCATTGCAAGTATTATTTTAATGTAATCCAGGATTCTTAGATTGATCTTTAAGGAACTGCAATAGGGAGGTTACTTTCCTTTGATTTAATTCATAGCTTCAGTTCATTCAAGCAAGTATAATTAGTATAGATTTCTTTACTACGACACTAAGTTGCTTTTGGAATTGAGCATATACTGTGCGTGGTTATCTTTGAAACAAAAGACTTCCCTGGGTTGATAATTTATGTTTCACTTGGTTGTTTAAAATTAATTAAGCAATTATAGTGACCAACACCTACCATGATGGACCCTTTGGAGGCCATTTTGTTGATAAAAGGATTTCTTACAAGGTGCTCCATCAAGGATATTACTGGCCAACATTGTTTAAGGACGTCATAAAATACATAAGTAACTATGATAGTTGTCAGAGAATGGGTAAGCCAGTGCAAGCATATGATATTCCCTTTCATACCCAAGTACTCGTCGAACCATTTGAGAGATGGGCCTTGGATTTTGAGGGGCCAATATCTCCTCCACCACATAAGAAAAGGTACATTTTAGTTTGCACTAATTATTTAACTAAGTGGGTAGAAGAAAAATCCCTTTGTTTTTCTGGTGAAGAGTCAGTTATAGATTTTCTTTATGAATATATTTTTACTTGTTTTGGTATTCCAAGGGAAATTGTGACAGATAATGGGACACATTTTACATCCAAATAAATTCAAGTTCTTACTCAACAGTACTAGATAAAGGACTATAAATCTTCTCCATGTCACTCACAGGAAAATGGGCAAGTTGATTCTATAAATAAGGTATTGGAAGAAATCCTAACTAAGACTGTCTAGTTGCATCAAAAATATTGGGAAGACGAGATTTTGGAGGTGTTGTGGGCTTATAGAACCACATGGAGAAATACCACAAGATTTACTCCATATGAGTTAGTGTATGGAAAGCATGTTCTTGTGCCCATTGAGATTCAAGTGAAAACCTTTAGGATGACTCCAAATTTGGGCATAGATTTATCAGATGCATAGAAACAAATAATATCCCAACTCTATGAGTAGGATGAAATTAGGCAAGATGCAGTTCAACACACTATTCTCATACAGGAACAGAGATATCAATGGCATGATAAATTCATCAGGAAGAAAGTTTTCAAACCCAGTGATTGGTTTAATAATTTCAGAGGAAATATTACTACAATATGGATGGGGCCTTATGAAAATGAGACCATCTTCAACAATGGATCAATCAAGATTAAGACAATTGACGACCAACATATTCCTTTTGTGGTCAATGGTCATCGGCTGAGGTTGTATCACAAGCCTATGTTCAAGGATAATTTCGTACACGATATTTTGCAATAATATGAAATGGAGGTAGTGGGTAGGGGGTATCCTTCTCCCTCTCCCGCCTATGTTTGAATCTTTTTCTTTCATCTTTTTGGATGTATGTACAAAAAAAAAATTTAAAAATTAAAAAAAATTAAACAAGAAAATAAGATTTTTTTTTTTTTTAAATTAAAGAAAAAAATAGCTAGCTATGAAAATTAGTTTACTGATGTGGTTAGAAAAGGGCCTATATGAAAACCAACATGTTGGTGGATTAGCCTAGAATAAAAATCGTTTCCTTCAATCGTCAAACTTTACTTCATTCTCTTCAAATCATTTTGTTTACTCTCGTGTTAGATGATGAGGGATGAATTAAGACTCTCCTTTTGAAAATGTTTCCTCCATTGACTTCAACACATCATCTGGAGAATCAAACTCAAAGATTTGGATTGTACCTAGGGGCTTGCATACATTAATGGCAAGTTCCCTCGTTGAAAACAGTGGGGATTCATTAATGCCTCATGTTTGTCATATCTTGCAGGAAATTTGACATCATATCGTTGATTCATGTCCACCAAGTTGTACCAGTGGAACCTTGACTCCCATCATCATCAAAGTTGAGCGGTCTCACATTGGTTAACAACTTTCATTAATGTATGGTAATCTAATGAATTCCATCCATGTTCGACGATAGTAAATATTTCACATGGATGGATTTATTCCAAAGGTTCGATTTTTTGGTGAAGAAAATCCAGTTATGATCTAGATGGAAGTTTGCAACAGTCAGTGTGAATAAAAAGGAAGTTGGCTACAAGACCGCTGTGACAGTTCAGTTGTCTCAAAAAAGAGGGGGTTATCTTCCTTCTTAGTAGATTTTCTGCTAAAAGGTGATAATTATTCCTCGACACAGAACTTTAGATATGGTCTGTATTTGGCTATCCATCCCATGTTTCTTCACTTATGTTGCAGTTATTTCCATCAACACCGGAATGCCATTTTGACATCAACAATTTTTCTTGGTTTTCAATTTCAAGTTCCATCATTTCCAATAAGTTCAGAATTCCTTAAAATTTTCAAATATTCTCTTAACAAGTTTGAAGTTAAATTTGTGTAGAATATTTTACAACACTACATTTGTAAGTTATAGAGCAAGGCAATAGTATGTTCAGAGCATCAGAGGAGTAGAACAGTACCCTACAATATTCCCTCACCAACACAGGAATTGCACTACAGACACTAGAATATTGTGACCACATTTTAAAAGAAACCTTTGAACATAACATAGTACGATATCCTCCCTTAGTTTTGGGCACCTGCAACATTGACACAACAACAACATCAGTATCATCATCATCACTTCCTGTATCCACATGAATCCCACATATATAGTTAAAATGGGTAATGACTTTATAAGGTAAGATTGCTTTGAGACTTTGGTTAGTTTATTAGGAACAAAGGATATCATTTAAACAACTTTCTCATGTCGATCTAACACATCCTTACTACTTAGCCTTTAAATTCCGTCCACCCATGTATTATGCGATCATCAAAGATTATTATTCATATGCGCAACATAATATTTTCCACTTTTATATTTCTTTCCATAAGAATTGTATCTCTATTCACCCACATCTCCCACTCATACACATTATGTCTCCACACGTTGCTTCAATATTCCATGTTGATTGATTCATGTAAAAAGATCAAATTTATACAAAGCTCCATTACTTCCACGACATTAGCGTTGATTTTCTCATGAGGGGAACCATAAACATTTGAATTATCCACATTACATTTGCATGAATTCAAATTATTCTTCCCATACCGAGTCAACTCACCATCATTAACACAAAGGGAAATCATACAACTCCATCATGAAGCATGTTTGGACTCACCACAGGGGTTCCAAACATGGCTAAGTAATAATCCCAATCACCATTCACTCTATAAAAAACCAATTTTGATTACCAAAACCCTGTATTTTGAGATTGCCACTCAGTTGAGAGATTATTTTCATTCATAGATCGAACCTTCCTCGTTCCCCTAAGTTTTCTTTAATTTGTCTTCGGTAAAACCTTCATTGAGGCCCACATTCCAGGATGGTTGTAGAATCACCATGAACCTGTATCTCGGAAAGTTCTTGAATTTATACATGAGTATCATAGGTGTAAGAAAATGTTTAATGAAGCAGGTTGGCATCTCTTATTTTCCAAATTTGAGAGTTTTAATGACATGATTTCCCTTTAGTTCACACAAAAATTTAATGGGTGATTGTATAGTGTCGGGGATCTATAAATAGAAGTTACATAGGAAACCTTAGCCAATGTCATGGGTATCCCCAGGAATGGAGAAAATTGGTTCAATAAATTGACACTTGGCACGAAAATTTGCAACCAGTTTCTGAAGGCGGAGCATCGAAATGCAACTTGGGAAAAGGGGGTCCCAAGGGGATACGCTATGGATGAGTGGGAAGAACTGTTGGAAATATTGCAGATGTATTTAACCTGGGAGGGAAGGTATTCCCTCATATACCAATATCATGCTCAAATTGTACTGCATTTTGAAGCCAAAGAATTGATACATTTCCCTTATTATATGTGCAAGAGTCTAGAAAAGATGTCTAAGATGGTCAAGAGGAATATTCGAAACCCTCAAAGTAGCCTTTACCATGATGGATTAATTAAAAAATTAGCAGAAGTTGAGCTTCGTAAAAGAAACAAAACATGGGACCAGTTCTTGGGTGAGAATGCATTCATAGACCAGATACTTGTGGTAGTGAAAGAGGAACTGTGAAAGTTGGGAAAACAAAAAAAATAAAAAAGATTGTAATGAAGACCTCATCTCTCAAAGAGTTGAGGGATTCATTTCCCATCAGAAAATATCCAGGAATGTTAATTTTGAAAAGGATTCTACGATCATAAAGCCACCATTCGAAATCCCTTCAGTTCATAGGATCACTCATAATATGGCGAAGCAAGAAGTCACAGATATTGTCATGCCAAAAAGGGGAATACATGTCAAAAATAAGGATGAACCAACCTCCATATACCCACAGGATGAAAAAAAAGAGGACCTGATTCCTATAGATGATGAGGACACCCTTCCCATCGCACAACGTTTCAAAGTTGCTAAATGACCTAAACTTGTGGAATAGTATCAGCCTTACATGACAATATCATACCATAATGACCAACAAATGAATGATCCTATCAAACCAAAAACACCATCAGAGCCACATGAATTTTTTTTCATTCCCTCATATGAAGGGAGGGGTAATGATAGAATATTAAAGGATATGCATCATCCTGCATAAAAGAAACAGAAGCCCAGGACCCCAAAAAACCCCATTATAGTTGTTCCTAGACCTTCTAAGAAAAGATTTGAAGAATATGAGGGTTCCAATGTATTTGTGGATGAGTATTTTGTTGAATACCCTCTAGAGAAGAATATTTGGAAGAGGAGCAAGAATATTAAAATGATGGAACATGAAGTCCTAGAATTGTCTGTTTTAAGCAGGTGTATAGAAAAGGAAAATTGACAATTAGAAGGGTAGAGTAAGAAATTTAAGGAATAAATTGAGAAACTCCAATAGGAGAATAAGAAAATAAATAAGAAGATGCATAAAATTCTTCAACAAGAGAAACCAAGGAGGAGTGACAGGTTAGAAAATAAGAACTTAGGCCTCAACATACTGATCAATGCGGCAGGGCTCTCTTAGTGGTTGAAGAAAGTATATTTCAATTTTGATTAGTTTTGTGATATCTTTTCATGGGGACATGAAAATGATCAGGTGTGGGGGTAATGTTGAGCTACCATTTTTTCACTCACCATACACTCCTTTTGACCATTTATTCCCTACCTAGGCATCTAAATCCAACTTATTGTCTCTTACTTTTATCCCTTTTCCCCGCCTAAGATCTTGATTTTAGCATGAGGTAAAATTTGTCTATTTTGGTATTTTTTGAGTTCTTAATACATTAATTAGGATACTTTATCCATATTTTACCAATGATGAAAGTATACTCACCTTTTTACTATAACAATTGTTCCCGCACTATTCTAGGCATTTCAATACCAACATAGGTATTATGGTACCCGAGGTTGTGACTTCTCCTATCTTCGCGTCCTTAGATAAGATTTGGCGAGATGAGTATTGTTTGTATGAAAATCAAGATGGATGTTGACCATTTCATTTGTTCCCAGCCTTCACCTTCCTTACATGAGACTTCAATACAACCCATGGGCATATTTTCCAGCGCAACATCAGATCAGGGTCGGGATTCAAAATAAATAATAATATCTAGTGTGTTGAGTCGATTTCCTAAGTTTGTATCATTAGATAAAGGAAATATTGGTTAGTTATATCCTTCATTTAAGTAGCCATTTTTACCCCCTATTTCTACAAGAACCGGGGATAACGATGTAATCTTGTGAATACTCAGAAATGGATATATAGGGGGTCTTCCTCTGTAAACAAGTTAGTTGTACTTTTGTTGAATATAATAGTGGACCTGTGTTACTTAGTGGTGTACATCTATATGTTCTCATACTATGATAAATATGTTGTAAGTGGGTTTTTTTAATAATTTATTTTAAAAACCCTAATCTTTTTAATAAAAAATTCTAGGTTTTTAGAGTTGACTTCAAGACTTTAGAATTCTCCACCTCCCGTAGGTTTACTATGTATCTCCTCTCTTCAGGTTTTTCTTTACCCAGGCTTAAATGTCTTGATGATGGGTCATGATATGGACTTGAAATGTCGACCTCCGATAAACAATATTGTGGTTCCTCTGAATCCTCCAAATACATACTTATACTTAATATAAATTCAGATTTTCTTATCTTATTTGTGTATATGTGAGTTACTAAGTCTGTTCTCACTCACTACTTGTGAAGGTGAGGCCCCAACTCCCCTGGTAAGTTGAGTTTCTTGTATATTATTTTCTCTTTATCGGTTGTGATTGTGTTCATGTATGGATTTGTGTGGACTGGTTCATGAATCATAGATTTCATTTAGGTTCCTATGTAGTTACTACTCGTTGTGGTTTTCCATGTGCTATATATTGAACTTCCCTTAGTACAATGGAAGGTTTTCATACAGAAAATTAGTTGCATGATTGAGTGTTAGAATTTACATCTTGTTGAAAGCATAACTCCTTCTTGTATAAATATAAAAACGTTTAAGGTTCTAATGATAAATTACACAACCAAGAACGTATGATATGAATATATCACACACTCGTCAATTAAGCTAAATCTCGTGTGGTCAAATGACTAAAATGAATCAAAGCATTATATTATCCACTCTGTGTGTTGACCTAGAATTATATTAAAATGAGTTAAAGTGTTGTCTCTGATTAATAAGTATTTGTTTTTGAATGAAGTATAGACATGGAATGAATGGCATGATCATATTGTAACTATCATCTTCTTGAAGGGATGACTTGTTTGTTTATTTTGAATAGGAAGGATTAATATCAAGAATTAATAACATATTTGTGATGACTTGGTCACATATAAGAAAAAATTTAAATACATAACTCCTTGACTGTTCAGGAATTGAGTTGTATTCACAAATGGTTCAGTTGATACCTATATATTACAATTTTTTGGTATTAAGGGAAAATATCTTCTAGTCATTGACATGAACTTCTCTTTTTGGTTTGGGTTTGTCTTTTTGTTGAGTGTTGTGTGACCTCTAGAGGTGTTTCAATAAAAGTAGGATAATATTTTAGGGGACAAGATTTTAGGTTCAATTGTGTGCAAGCCATGTATTTGCATTCTCTTGCTGGTAGTTGTAAGTTTTCTTTTATAAAGTAGTGTTAATCTCATTGCTTCACCCACCAATCGAAGTTTCAATATTTGTGGCAAGGCTCATCTAGAGCCATTCCTATGCACTCCAACTTACTGTTTGGGTGTAAGAATGCAGTAGCAACAAAGAGTCTGTCATGCTTGTAGTTAAGTAAGTGTTTTAGGTTGAGGATAGGTTAGACATTGGGAATTACTCTCAAATTTGGTTAGTCTTATTGTAGGTCAGTAACACAATTATATGAGGACTTGATTGGACTCATACTGTTGACCGATACAGACACATGTTTGGGTAATTACAACTCTTTTTTCAATCAATTTCTTGTTTCTTTCTTGTTTTGCTAGAAGGTTGATTTCTTCCCACACATAGAATGCGATTTAGACATTTGAGATAGAGGAATGCTTATTTTTCTTGATTATTGAATAGCTATGTGGAGTGTAATAGTAGTTGGAGTTTGTTCTTTTTCAAGTTTCTTTATATTTCAATGAATGATTGATAGGTCACCTATCTCTCTTTCTCTTTGAAAGACAAAGTAGGATATTCTTATGTCCTTTGCCTGCACATAATGTGCCTATAGTCCATCCGCTTATGAACCTGGTTGAATCTTAAGTGGGAATTTAATATAATAATTAATTTGCCCAATAGTTTCCCTCAATGATGAGTGGACAACGATATTTGTAATGTTCCATATAGTAACATAATGCACAAGGGCATCACATGCGCTTGTTTACTGACGTAGAGACATAGAGAATGTTAGTAACTAGTTGTACCAAGGATATGGGTTGGGATGATTTGGGTAATGTGGTCTGATTCACTGCTGCAAGAGTATCCTAAAACTTAGGGAGGGCTGAGAAGTGTTGTGTGTAATGTTTGTATTGAGAACAAGTGGTGAAAACATGCTTGGTTCTCAAACTGGGAAGTTTGGAGGAAGAGAGTTTTGGGGAGGATGGCGGGGAAAATACTGTAGGTAGTAGTGATGTACTTATGGGTTTTGGAATGAGATTTTGTAACTCGAGTAAAGCGGGGAAGATATTGGTAGGGTTTCCAATGGTGTTGCACAATGTGCATGGGGTTGGTATGTATGGTGGGGAAGGGAGAGAAGGTTCCTTCTTTTTGTGTGTGCCTCACTGGTTTGTGGAAATGCCCCCTATTCAAGTGGTAGTGTCTCATGTGTTGGTAATATTGCCTCCAACTGTGTGACCGATTGCGTGAGTGGATGGGTGAGCCACTGATCGCACTAATGGGACCACAGGTTGAGGTGGAAGAGATACACCTGGTAGCATAGCTAGTGGTTCTATATACCATACAGGGATGGTAATGATGATATTTGGTAAGGTTAGGGTAGCAACAACTTCATATGTTGTTACTCCTGGGGGAGGATAAATGAAGGGTATTTGGGTGATGGCCTATGGGATTATCTTCCAAATAGGGATTTAACCCATAAGTGGTGGACTCTTCAATGTTTCATCCCGAGGAGTCTATATGGGGAGCTCATTAGGAAATATCGTGGTGGGATGGGAAGGAGTGGAGGTGGATTCTAATGAGTTATCGATGGATAGGGGGTCCAGTATCTCGACTCCATCGGTCATGAACACACACATAGTGGCAGTGGTGGGGTTTGGGTGTGGGATGCCTTGGTATGTACCAATCAAAGATGGATCCTAAAATATCCTTGGTCTGACGTTTATCATCGGGACAAGGTTGGTGCTCGAGCAGATAAGTGGCAGGATGTTGTCAATGTGTCTTGATTGGTTGGGTTCATGGTGGGTCAATTGATCAATGGTGACAATTTTCCCATTGTGAGGGAAGAGCATGGTATGAAATACCAAGGAAGATACATCCTACATGACATACATGTAGCTTCATCCGAAGAGGATATTATAATCCAATTGGGAGTCAATGACTTCTATGTTGATGAGAATTGTTTTTCCCCCCAACTTGATCAAAACACTTTGATACATTCCTTCTGTTTGGGATGGGATACCATCATAATATTGAAGCATGATGGTAGAGGGGATCAACTCAGGTGAACCAAGTTGTTTCCACATTGATTTGGACATGATGCAAGTGGATTCTCCTTTGTCTATGATGCAGTGATGAACAATGATATTCTATATTTTGAAAGGAATCTGGATTGTAACTAATGATGGGATTCAAGGGTCTTCTCTGTCTAAAAAAAATGTTATTATATGAGTGTCTATAGGATATACTTCCCCCAATTGTTAAAGTAATTCCTTTCATTAGGAAGATCATGTTTGAAGTACTTCCATAACTGACATGGCAGCGGGTGATTGAGAGAGATCACCAATAATATTGTAGCTATGTGCAACCCTAGCATGAGGGTTATGCACATTCTTGTGTAAGTGTATGTGAGGCATGTGGGTGATGGATTCAGTGTTAGGACAAGGCATCATTAATGGTTTTTTAGTTGGTGGTTGGGGAGCATCTAAAGTGGCAAGTAATGGATCAGGGTATGTATCATATTGGTGAATACGAGTTTGTAAGAGGATTTCCTCTTCATTAGTGAGGAGGATATTGTGTTCCATGGTGTTCCCTAGTTGGGGTTGTTTAGGTGGAGGAAAATTCCCTTGTGGGTGTGGGCGTTGGACCCCCTATGGTTGAGTATTAATGACTCCTTGATGTGGTATAGGGTTTTGTAATACCACTATTGGTGGTGGTGGTATATAAGTGGGAGGTCCTTGAGGTGATCCTTCATCCATTCATAGTCGGTGATTTGAGGGAAATGGTGAGTGTAATGGACATATTCTCCACATTATGTGCAAGGGTAATTGGTTCGAAGATTTTTATTTCACCATTTTCATGGTTGGTCATTATTATTTCCCCCTTGAGGGTTTTGGTTGGGTTGGAGTTGGTTACCCCCATGTTGGGGGTTTTGTTGAGGGGGGTTCCCTCCTTGTTCCTGGTTCATATTATTTCCTTTCTTCTGGTTATTGTTGGGTTGGTGAGGTGGATTGGTCATATTCAACTATTCAAAATTTGAACTTGTTTAAGAGGGGAAGGTTGGATGAAATTGACCCCT
>ML810902.1:123520-137386 GCA_009831015.1 Picea engelmannii
GACCATATGATTAATGTAATCATGTTGTCTTGCTATTAATTTGTATATGTTTTCCAATTCATATGTGCGGTCTTCTTCTCTGAGGGGCTCTGTATATCACTGAACTTCATCTGGATCTAAAGGTGTAATGACCTAAGGCCATCTCTTTCAAACGTCATAAGTCTTTTCTTTAAATCAACCACAGTGGAATGATTGAAAGCCAAATGAATTCCTAACAGCGCAGGGTAAGGATATCTATCATCAACTATCTCAAATACCTCAAAATCTTCAAACGTTCTTATTCCATCGATGTCCACAGGGACATGTTCCAATCATCAAAAGGGGCTGACAACTTATTGATTAGCCATCCTAATCCTGATAGGGGAATAGATCAACTTCGATTTTCCCATCAATGCCCAAGTTTGCTTTGTCATGACATTGACTTTTGACCCAAGGTCGAGGACCACATAGTCTATATCATACTCACCAATCTGAGCATTCAAGTGTAGTTCCTTATTTGTCCTCCTCTTTTTAGCGATTTGGTGTATTGCCCTGTTCAACAAGGGGTCTATATTTCCTAGCTCATATTGTATGATTAAACTTTGTAGCTCTTGTACAACGCTTTCATTCTGAATCAACTTAATACACGTATATAGAAATTCCATGAGCTTGCTTAGCTCTTTTCCTTCTCTTGGTGAAGTAGAATGATCAAATTCCTCTGGAAATCCATATTCTCTTACTTGTGGCCGTGTCTTTGATGAATATCCTTGGTCTTCTTTGAACTCTTTTCTTGCCTCCAAAAATATATGTCTTTCTTTCTTTGCATCAAAAGTTTGGGTCTTCTCTATAGCTTTTCTGACTTCTAAGTCTTCTATAGTCTTTCCTTGGGTCAATCTATCTTCTCCTATAATAGTGCCTCTTCTAGTAATAAAAATGACTCTAGGGTCTTCTTTGCAAGTTTCAACGTATATCAATTGCACTTGTGGGTTCTGCTAAGGTCCTTGTATTTCTTGAAGCTTAGCTAGCATTGTTGAACATTCCTCGATAACATGCTCAAAGGAGTTGCAATAGATGCAAGTGGCACACGGGTTCTGACAGTCCCTTGATAGGTGTCCTGGTTGTGTGTAGTTATAATAGATTATCTATCCTCAGCCTCAACCCATACCTCCTCCTCCTCCTCATCCTCTGAATCCACCGCGAGGATTGAAGTTTCCTCTCCCAGGGGAGTTATACTGCGTAGTGTTTCCTTCTTGTTGTACTTCGCCTTGAATTTTGTATATGTCTATTGACCTTTAATGCATGAGATCATAAGCCCTACAATCCCTATTATCATTTCCCATGGACTTACAAAACGTGAAATACAAATTTGTGGGTGTCTGAATATATTTTTGCATGTAATAGCACTCACTAGGGAAATGTCTATTTCTACATACCTCGCACCAGGGTAAGGTGACTTTATTCAAAGGGCTTAGAGCTCCTAAGGCCAAGTATTCATGGAATAGGGGACAATGTTCCTTGTCATGGCCTTTCGATCTACATCTGACACACCATATGTTTTCTCTTTTATCTTTTCCCTTGTCTTTTTTCATATCTTAGACCTACAGAGACAAACTAGTTAGTTGACTCAGGATTTGGCTCATACCTGAACTGGATTCTCCCATAGGGGTTGATTCTATCTTCATGGCGATCTCCAACACCTCATCCTATGAAGCAATCTTCTATTGCATCATAGGAACTCTGATGTGTGGTAAAAGGGCAGCAATGAACCACTCTTTGTTCTGCTCATCTGGGATTTGAAAATTCAATCAGCCTGTTAAGGTCTTAAATCTCTGATTGAATTCCCAAACGGGTTCAACTACATTTTTCTTGATCTCTTTCAGCTCTATAATACATTGTGATTCTGATTTGGGTTTCTTGAATTATGCAATCAATGCATTCTTGATCTGATTCAGTGGCTTAGGCTGTGAAAGTCCTTGGACAAGCTTCATGTACCATCTAAGTGTGCAATCCCTCAGGGTAGTACTAAACTAGGTTCTTTTAACAGCTTCTTCGGTGACATTCTTAATATTCCATATGTCTTCACATAGGTACCAATGTTGATCAGGGTCTTCAGACCCATCTCCCCTAAATATAGGGAGCCTCATCTCATCTGCCATAGATCTTCCTAGGTTTCCTATCTAAGTATCTGGTGGGATGCTAGTGAAAGTGCTCTAAACACTCTGGTGACTTGGATTACTCGAATTACTTAATGTTGCTGAAACAACAGGGGGATTAATAGTACTTACTTCGGCAGTCTGCGCAATTCTTGAAGTTTCTATCTCGTCCCGGTGAGGTTCTTCAGCTTTCCATTCCTCTACCCTAGCGGGTTCTGAATGTTCTTCATCTGTCAGGTATGCCTCTTCTCTATTGTAGAAACCCTTGTCCCCATAGTTCTGCTTGAATAAGTTCGCAATATGAACTACTTTGAACACTCTCCCACTGAATGTATGTCCAACTTCTGTGTCACTGTCACTATCCAAATTCCTAAACATTAGCTTTTCGAGATCCGACCAATCTACTATATCTTCAATATGTTCTTCTCATGCAATAGCATCTTGATCCTCAGCTTCAGAAAATGTAAAAAGTTTCCTCTGGGTCCCTTGAAGAAATATCTCTTGGCTTAGCTATATGAATCTACTCTGTCAACAACAAACTCGGTGATGTACCCTCCAATGGTGCTATCAAACCAGTGATCTATTTCTCGTGACATAGCGTTATTGACTCTCTTGGCCTCTTTGATCAACGTCGATGTCCAAACCACAGGAGGTCTAGATCTGATCTCAAACTAGGTATCTACCAACCTAGCTAACCACTCATATAGCTCCTAATGGATTCCTCCAAATAAAATCTCGTGTATATCAGTAAAGATATATCTCTCTAACCAATCCTCTATACTAAGATTAGGGTTCTTGTTCTAGACTTTAGCAAAGTACTTCTCTTGATCCTCTATCCACTTTTGAATTTATTTCTTTGATGGAAAACACCTTGACATTCCCTCAAGAAGATTCTAGTCCTGGCAACGAAACCATTTGTTGGGATAGGGACAGACCCAGGGTTCAACTCCAAGAGCGCACCAACAAGCCCTAGCTACTGGCCCTTTCGGAAACACCTGTGAGGCAAATGCAGTATCACTTGAAGAAGCTATGTGGGGGTTGTAGGATAGAGATGTCTACAACCAGAAGGAATGTAAAGTGGGTTCAAAGTAATCGACAAACAACAATCTAGTATTATTTATCTTCCTAGGATCTATTGTGAAAGATATAGCTATCAGATCTAACACAGTAATGCAATAGCAATATACCAATAACAAATAATAGAACACCAATCACACATACAACACAAGATATATGTGGTTCACCCTCTCTCTAGGGCTACATCCACATAATTGTTCTTTATAATGTATTAAGGTGAAGCATACAGGTCTTGTATGTGCTCTTAGCTAGCAGATATTCTTTCTTCTCCTCTCTATCTCTTCCCTCCCTATGCACCCAGCTGCAGGGTTGATCTTTGCACCCATATGAAGATCTTACAATACTAGAAGGCTCTCGTACTCAACACTTCTCTCTCTCACACAATAGTCCTCACTTGATCACAAAATAGTAATGAAATCTCAATCAACCTAGTACCAACCCATCCTAGGTCCTCTAGACCTCTATTTATACATTATAAACACTCACTGACATCCTTAGGCCGAGACCTAGGTGTCAAAACCATAGATACAAAAACCTTAGGTGTCTAAAAACCTAGTTCAACTTGACCCACATTTTCAGGGCTTCGCCAGCCTATCTTTCCTTCCTTCTCGCGCGATGCTCCAAAGCATCCAATGATGGATTTTTTCTCTTGTTGAGTTTTCCATGATCCTTCTTTCTTGCTGATATGTCATCCTCGATTTCCTCGTTCAATGTATTGCTTCCTTTTACTTCACTCCTTTTTTTCTCTTTTTCTCACTTTGACCCAGTAACAGTCATTGTGTCTTCCACATAGTTCACATTTTTCCTTTTCTTCCTTGATCTTCGCTTACTTTCATAACCAAGGGATAACAGGGGTGTTGGGAACTGTGCTTAGCTCTAAGTCTTCTATTCATTTTTGTAGCTGCTGGATAGATTCTGCGAGATGCTCTACTTGATGCATGACTCGGTCTTCTACTTGTGGATTTAAGCTTGTCACAAAGCAGAGGGATCTCTTGACTGCTTCCTTCACTTCGAGTTGCTCTATGAGCAACTATTCTTTTTCTTGTTGCATTTGTGATTTCTCTTCTTCAAAATTTGTCTGGAGAGAAACCTTCTCCTACTCTGCAACTCTTCTTTGTTCTACGAGTACACCTTGCACCTTCTTCAAGCCCTGGGTGGCTTGTTTTGTTTCTTATTGAGCGTGATGAAGGCCAGCTTCAATCACATTAGATAGTCAGTGGAGTTGGGCTGGATCATCTCCCAACTGTAGTTCTCCTGATGGCAAGGGCGCAGGGGAGATTGTGCGGCTGGACTGAAGGGCCTTCTGTACCCATCATATTTCAACCTCAATTCTATCTTCATTTTCTCCTGTTTGGCTTCCTGTTTCTCCATGATTTCCAGCAAAGCATCATTTAGATCTACGATGATGAAGTCAAAATCATCGATAGTAAGCACAATATTCATCTTGGTCACGGTGGCTTTCAATTTCTTCTGGGAAGAAGGTTTCTGGGGAGAAGCCTTCATCTTCTTCAAAGGATCAACCTCATCTCTGGGTAGTGTTACTTCACCTGGCTTTTGTTCATCTCCTTTGTCATTTAGTTCTTCTACTTCATCATCACCCCTTCATTCAGGTGATACTGAAGAAATATTTCTTGAGGCACTGATTAAATCTTGGACCTCTTTGGTCTTCTTTGTTCAACTGGGCTCGGGTGTATCATGTTCTTTATGCATGGTCTCTCGGATGTCAGGGTCAGACATCTCTACAGGGTCTATCAGAATAAGGAGGTCTGTGGACCAGTCCTTAGTGATCTCCTCCAAGTCTTCTTTTGTGAGCTTACAGTACTACTGAAGCTACTCCTTATGTTCATCGGCTCACACTGTTATGTAGATGACGTGTTGATCTGCATAGAACTTCATCGGGGGTCAGAACCTCTGTAGGGTGTTTGGAGTCATGCGAGGTTCAACTTCGATGGCTCTCTTCAACTGAAGGTAATATGTATGAAAAATAGTGTTTGAATTCCATTGTTTTTTCATATCACTCGAGTATCAAATGGTAGTGAACTTCGCAGCAAGCGACTCGAATGGTTCAATATCAGGGAAGTTCGCACCTTTCAGAATCTCCCAGGAAACAAAGGAGATGAGGATTAGGAGGCAACTAAATTGAAACTCGTAGCCCTAATCCTATGCTTCGAGGTAGTCTAGTTCCAACTGATTAACTAGGAACTTCCCCCAGTTCATCTACAGGCCTTCCACGCACTTCCCTGTGAGATCAACTACAAAGCCTGTGACCTGCATAGATATGTTATTCCTTACTAAATTTCTAGTTATTAACTGGCAGGCTAGGTGCACTGCGCCATTCTAGATGGAGGCTACCTTGTAGCCTCTCGTTCCCTTTTTAACATTGTCGTATGTATCCTTGATATTATGTGCTAGCGCGTGATCTGTAACTTTTTCTGGATAGAAATCCTGTGGGTAGGGTCCTTGCATACTTAATCCCATGATCCTATGGATCAACGTCAGATCTATTGTAATACAATAGTTTATCCATAAGTACCCACCATGGTAACATGAAAGAAATATCTTGAAACAGGCGTTCACTTCTTGGTGCCTTCTGAAGTGTGGGATTTTCATTACATTTATCAGGGTGGACTACACGAGGTTCATCGTCCATAGTTGGGGGATTATCTTTGAGTTCTTCCCCTTCATCCTGGTCAGGTATTTGTATGGGGTGAGCATACTATAGTTCTTGTGATCTCCAAGGTTGAAGTCACTGAACTTCAATGTTGTGATATTGTCCTACTGTGCACGAACTGCACATATCCCCTTCAGGAGATACATAGTAATCATGGAGTACTTGAAATCTATTGGCACACTATCTCAACTCACCATGCCGACCAGAGGCGGGATGTAATCAGGAAATATGGACAAGATTAGCTTTGCATTTTCTAGGTCATCTCTGTGTTTGTTTATATTTTCTACTGATAGTTGGGATGATCTAACTCCACAAGCAGTTGACAAAGAGGCTGGCACTCCTCTCGTCGATGACACTTGAATACTTGTAGAAATTGCTCTTTCAGACATTGCTATTTCAGACATTACTCTTTCAGTCATTAGTTCAATGAGAACTTCTTCGACAATTTTCTCTGCAATGCTAAGCTCATTCGACATGCACGCTCGTGGTTGAATATTTTGGGTTCGAAGAGTAACTGCTCAATGCAACAAGATGAATGGTAATAGCGCGATGATCACTATGAAAAATAAACTAGTCTGCAGACTCAAATTCACATTTAGAAAAAGTGTTCTCGTTGCGTGGCGTGACAGGATAAATAGATAACTTGGCAACGAATATCTTGAAATGGATGAGAAGCCTTCATTAACTCAGTTATGTCCATTATGGAGCGGTCCCAACGGTCTGGTGGAAAACTTTATGATCATAAATTCATTTATACCCATTTGGGTCGTCGGTCGAATGGTTATACTATCCCCAATGTCTATATTGTTTCACCATGGCGAAGTTCCATGTGACGTTGTTCTGATATCCCAGTGAAGTTCCAATTTTGCAAGTTTTCCTTATGCAAATTTCCCTATAGAACCTTCTATAACTTTTTGATTTTAGCTCTCTTCTTACTTAGTTTTCTAGCCTTCTTTTCGGTGAGCTTCATCTCAAAATTCATTTCTCCATTTTGATTCTTATCTTCTTTTGGAAAAGTAGCTTCGCACTGGTGAGATTCTTTCCTAGAAGTCAGGGGTAATACTTCCTTTGTATCTGTAATAGGTACTTCAATCTTCTGTGAATCTTCTATTGTTCTTCCTACTTCGACATCCAAGTCTCTGGTATTAAATAGATTTTCTCGGTTATTTTGTTCTTCAATCAAGTGTGTGATCCTTATAGTCATGAAATCTTTCAACTCTTGCTTCTTCTGCTCTACGATTTCTTCTTCTTTCCTTCTGGCATGATCTCCTTCAATCCAAGGTTTTCCTAGTAACATAGAAAATGGAGCATTGTTCTCAATAAATTTAACAACTTCAAATTCTTCCTTTGTTGAAGTTCCATTGGCACTCATAGATATCTGGGTAAGTGTTCCACATAGGGTTATCATCTTTCCTCTGAATAATCCTATTCCTCCCAATGAAGGAATCATAGCAGGATTTCCTAGAATTTCTCAAGTTCTTTCTGTCATAATATTCACCTGTGTTTCCTCATCCAGAACACAGTCAATGTCGAAGTCTCATATTCTTACTTCAATTCATTCTTTTTCTTTGAAGATCTCTGATAAGTTGATATGTCAGTGGTCACTCAGGGTTTCTTTCATCTGTAGCAATACTTTTTTTTATTCTTTCTGGGGTTCTGCCATAATCTCAGTTGCTTGACCTTTCTCATGGTCTTCTTGTCTCTTATTCATCCTTTCAACCTTAGCAATCATTTTAGGGAAATCCAAAACTTCATGGTCCATAGATTTGCAACAAAGGAAAATAAGTCATCTTCCAGGGCATTCCTTAGCTAGATGTCCTGGTTTTATACAACTGTAACAAAGGGTTAATCCTCTCTTTCTCTTAAATGATCCCCAGCCTTTCCTGTACTGCACATTAGGATCATAGTAGATAACCTGCAAAAAATTATTTCTAGGATCCTGCATCCATTTGTTAGTCCAAACATTCTCTCTATGCATAGGTATAACATATCTTTCACTATTCTTATCAGATATACTCATATCATCTATCAGTTCCCTAGTTTTCAGGCTAGGATATATCTTATTAAACATACCTAGATCCATACTTTAGAAAAAAAAAATTCCACTAATCTTATCTTCAGCAGAGCAAAAAGCTTCCAGATATAAAAAAATTTACTATTCTTACCTTTATCAGAGTGCAGAGCTTGTAGATATTACCTCTTTTCTTCATATATGACCCTTCTTGGCACAAAGCTTCATAGATCAAGTAGAATACTTCACACTAGGGCGACAAATCTACGCACAAAGCTTTCACAATTTCAGGTCAGATCTTCACACAAAGATTATTTTTCCTCAGTTCCTAGCAATCACAGTTTCAGGTCCCAACAATGGAACCATTTGTTGGCACAGGGGCAGACCCAAGGTTAACCACTACAAAAAAGCACCAACAAAACCCTAACTACTGGCCCTTTTGGCAACACCTGTGAAGTAGATGAAGTCTCACTTGAGGTAGAGGCAGGAGTGGTTGCAGGACTCAGATGTATGCAACCTTATTTGGGACACAAATCTGTGATTCTAACACTTAACAGAGCATTCAATAGTTAACATTCATCAATATTCAGTTTCATTTACAGTGCATTTAAACCCTAATTACAAAGCATCGCAGTATTCAACCAAAAATAACATCTAGCAACACTTAGCACGAAGAAACAGATCAGATCTAGCAGATTCAAGAACTAAGCATATGTATATAATTCATATCCAACATCCATCCATATCATTAAGCACTAAGAATCAACAGATCATTCATATATATTAAATCACTAAGCACATTAACATATAAACACTTCAACACATCACACAAAGCAGAGCAACACAACATGTACATGGTTGACCCCCACCCTGGGGCTATGTCCACCAACTCTTCTCTTCTTTATTATCTTTGGTCAAGCTTCTTACAGGCACATAGCATCCAAGTTCTACTCCACATAACATAGGATATCTATGCGCACTCTACCATATCCTCCTTCTTCTCGCTAGGGTATAGCACCGAGCCTTCACATAGTCTCTTACAGATACTTGCACTAGTCTTGCAAGTCTCACACAATATGCACAAAGCACTTACAACTCTTGATCACACAAATCAAACTCTAGCACTTAGCCATTCGTACTGACTACATTGTGTTAGCATCTATTTATACATACAAAATAGGCCTAATCATGGGTAAACCCATGTGCTAACATTCCCATACCCGTTACATAATCCAAAATCCCGAAAAGGGCCCCTAAAAGGTGTCAAGATCCTGCGATCTCCGCTTCATCTTGTGCTTCACCTTCGACAGCCTATCAAAATCCCAAAAATAGGTCAAACATGAACAAGAATCCTCAAAACTTGGTCAAGGGTCAACATATTCTATCACCATGATGGTGGTTTTTTGTTCTTGGATTCTTTGATTATCAGTTCTTGCTAGGTGGTATTATTGTTCTATATCTTCATTTTCCTTTTGGAGATGATCGACTTGTTGTTGGTTTTTTGAATTGGTTGTGATTAGTCTTTCGACCAAGTCTTTAAAACCCGCTAAGGGGATCTCCATTTCTGGTAATTGTTATGTTCATAAATGCTTTATAGCCTTCTCTCTACACTCCTATAGCAGTTTCTTTTGATCCACCTTTATTTTTGAAACCTGACCTCCTTCTTTAATAACTTTCTTCCACCTCTTTGTTGATTCTTTTGTAATGTCTTGATATAATTTGAAGAGGTGTTGGTTGGATATTGAGGTCAGGTCGAGTGTATTTTCAACAATTGACCCATATGTTCTAGATGATCAGGTAAATTTAAATGTAATTTGCATGTATTTATTTTTCTTTCTCTTTCCTGATGTTGTTGTTTGCCCCTTGTATTTATCTTGATCTTGTGGTGTCTATTGTGAAAGTATATGAGTTTTTCGACCTTTTCCCTTAATGTTGTTTCCTTCTACTGTGTCTTCTTTGTTTCTGTCTGCAAGGAATACTGTTGAGCCTGCGTCTGACTTGGTATTGTATCTTTGGTCGCAACATTTTCTAGGAATGCTTCCTCTCTATTTTTCTATTGTTGTTATCCTGCTTCTATGGGACCTGGGTACATCGATCATAATGTATATTGGTACTAACTTAGGAATATTAACATCTTGGGTGTTTATTTCCTAGAGGTCAACTTCCTGATGACCATCGGTTGTTGTATATATTCAAATGGATGGACCGGTTGGATTGGTATTTGTTCAATCAACTCATGTTATTTTGTAATTTTGACTGGATGAGCTGACTGGATTGGTAGTTCTTTGACTGAATCAGGATTCTCTGACCTGTGGATCTCAATATCCTCATCGACCAACGTAGATGGTGGGTCCAAATCAGTTTCTTCTGATGAATCTACAATTACAAGTTGTCTATTTTTCTTCTTTGCAAGTCATTCCTCAAAAATGGCTATTGTATCAACTAGTGTGGATTCTCTTGTCAAGTCTATTTTTGAGTCGTTCACTCTCCTTTTTCCCGATGTTGGCTTCATCCTAAATTCTAATTTTGAACGATTCTTTGCGACCTTTTCTAGGGTTACCACAGTGGTCAAGATTTTGTGTATCTAATGCCTCTATGCTCCCCTTGTTTCAATCTGTTGGAGGGGATTTTTAATTTGTTTGACCTATTGTTTTTGTACTTTAGATTTTCCATGGCTTCCTTCATTCCAATTATAATTGATGAGCTTAAAAGTTTCTTCATTGTAGCAGTCTCCTGTCAGGTTTTCTTCTGTCTGCTTGATTTTTTCAGAAATTTTTCTAGTGATACTAGTCATCTTTTCTTGAATAATGGGGTCATTAAATTCGATACCTCCAGTCGAATGAAAAGTATTCTACCATATTTCCTCTTTGTCGAAATATATTTCTTCGACTCTGATTATTGTTTTCCCTTTATATTTTTTTGTTGGCTTCTTTTTTTTTCCGATTGAAGGTCATGCAAGAATGATTTCCAATGCTTCTAAGTATTCAAAAAAGGGTATTGCATATAACTTTGCTTCTCTTTCCTCCTATTTTTATGTGTCGGTAAGGGGGAGTACCAAAGGTAGTCCTAGTTGGTCAAATTTAGGAGGAATTTCTATCTCCTCGTTTTTTTTTTATTTCTAATTCAACAAATATTTCCTCTGTTGTTGGATGATAATGTAACTCCTCTGGTTTCGGGGCCAACTCCAATCCACACCAAATTTTAGTGCAGTCGATTTCTAACTGAATATGTAAAGGTGTCGAAAGGGCCCAATGAACTATTGCTTAATGCACAATCTATGTGAGCTATATTTTAATTTTCTGACCTATAGTCAAAACATTTATTATGGAGGTAGCGATCTAGAGGCACACGCCTCCTCTGCTGTGAAAATTCTATTTTTTTCCATTGTTGGAACCTTCCTAATTGTGAACACAGGGTCACCAACTAGACCGTATTGCTCCATTGATTTCCATATTAATAAGGAAGAGAGTTTGATGGCCTTACTAGTTTCTTGGCATTCCTTGCAGTTAGTTTGGATGACGTCGGCGATGTATTCAGACCAACTCAAGATTTTTTCATTTTTAAAGATTTGACCGATTAACTCTACCATGTTCATTTTGACATCGGAAGCTCAGGGAGATGGTGTAGAGAATAATGATATAATTATGGAATTCCATATTGTGTGCAAGTTGGGAATATTGCTGATAAGTAACCCCGTGGAATGTTTTGTTGTTGCCGACCTAGTCAAAATTTGCATCCAAGCATTTGCATTTGAAGTTTTTGGGACCTGGACCCTCAACTTTAAAATGCTAGTGATTATGTGAATAAGCCTGCCCATTATTGCTATAGTAGTGTCGATCTAGAGATTTCCATAGTGATACCAAATGACATTAAACTTTGTTGCTTATTCCTTCCATCACTGAATTCGACGATTTGGGGTGCTCCTAGGCGGTGTATGATTCCTACTTTTGCTAGGAATTTTGTCTCAGGCTTCCAACATTCGTCTTCCAACCCCCATTCTATAAAAAAAAATCATTTTTTTCTCCAATCCATATCCTCCAGTCACGCTTGTCAAATATTCTACATCTAATTTTGCAATGGCATTGCGGTTGTTTTGGCAAACCTTTCTCTTGGTATTGATCCTTCCTCTGTCTCAGTGACTTGTGATCTCATTCTTGGCATATCCAAGTCTAGTTCGATGTTATTCAACAAATCAGGGAAAGTTGCAAGTTCACTTGACTTCTTGGCCAACTCTTTAATCACCTACAAGGGAGAAAATAACAATGCCATGAAGTCATATGCATCCTCAAAATTTAAAGGAGAGAGAGGAAGATTCAAATTAAATGAGACCAGTTGTTCCATAGATTTACGTGCCTCTTTCATAAATATTGGTGGTATGTTTGAATCCCATGAGGGGACATATAGGGTAGTTCTTAGTTAGCATGCATGCAGGTCTTTTAACACATTAATTGTAGTGATTTCCAGTTGGCTTCCATTCCTGTCAAATATTCCTGAAATTATGTTAATGGCTGCATAATGGTATTCTTTATCACATCAAGCATTAACGTTCTTATCAAACTTGTTGGTCCTTTCATGTCGTGTCTTAAATGTATTGTCCCTCTTGGAATCAGAATGTTCGTGGTCAGTTATTTCTCTTCTCAATCGACTAAGTCTTCTCTACTGATCCACGATCAATACATTGTTTGATTGATTGCTTCTTTTGTATCGTCAGTTTTCCTCTTGTCGGTTCCTATTAGTCGATGTTCTTAATAATTACTCCGTTCATCTATTTTATTGTAGTCCCCTATATGAATACTTTGCTTGCTTGAACCTCATTTGCTAGATCTGGATCTTCCTTGATCACTCAATTGTAGCTTGATGAGGATTTGTCATAAGTCTAGAGATGGAGTCATGTGTCGAGCTCATCTTTGTCCAATTTCTCTGTAGCTTAACCATGGGATTCTTTCTCTCTCCATTCTATTTTTTCCTTTACTTTTTCTTCCAAGATTTGGAACTTCTTTAATACTTATCTTTGTTGGACATGGTGTTGTGGTGTTGGCATTGATGTCAAATAGGGACAAAAATATCAATGTCGGGCATGGTATTATGGTATTGTCATTATAAAGAAGATCAAATATGTTTGTGAGATACTAAAGCTCATGAGAGATAATGTAGTAGGTTGCGCAGAAGACATAGTGCAAGGAAAAGAGGAATCCCTCATATTACCAGATCATATCTAAGGTGTATAAATGAATAAAAATATCGGAAGGGAGAGCGCATTGCATAAATTCTATCGGGATTGAAATCCCCATAGTAAAGCTCCAAAAGAATCAAGGAAGAATATTGTCTGTTGATATAGTTCTTGGGAAAATCTTGGACCGTCAGATCATGTAGAAGCCAGAGCATACACAAAATAATCCTGTGTGAAGGATCATGGAAATATAATCATCCATTCAAATTTCAGGAGTAATCGCAACCATAAGATCAAATCCAAGTGGAAGGATAGTGTAAATTTAAGGACATTGGAGATAAGGTAAAGGAATGAACTCACGAAGTCACAAAATTTCACTAGTCGTTAGATCAAGGATGAAATTCGGATGAATTCTTAACCATCCAATCTAGTTTAGTGGAAGGACAGTGTAAGCCAAAAATATCCCAAAGTCTCATATTAAACAAACTACCTTCAACCATTGATCTGGAGTGAAAATATTGGAATCATCAGATCACAGTAAAGGAAAGGAGACAGTCAAATCCGACATTGACCACTCTGGAAAAAACAAGCCAAGAACATGTAAGTTCACCCCAAGGTCAAAGCCCTGAATTTTTGAAGTGAATGAGAGCCATCAGATCTAGACAATGCATGGTTATCATTGGATAAGGATAGGAGAGTCCAATTGTGGTCAACCTCAGCACTGACCACTTTGGTGAAAAAGGGTTTAAAACATGTAAGTTCACCCAAAGGCCGTAGCCCCAAAGTCCTGAAGTGAATGAGGGTC
>ML810902.1:138311-149596 GCA_009831015.1 Picea engelmannii
AACATGTTGTGAAATCAAATGGTGACAAGTGTCAAGGTCCACTTGTCACTTTAGGTATACGTAATTCATGAATATAGGTGACACGTGGTAGTGTTGTCAGCCCCACACGATTTCATTATGTGAACAATAAATTACATTCTCTATAGCTGCTTTCACCTCATTTTGTAAACATTATCATTTTGAAACGATTATTGGATTAGAAAATACATACATTAATTCTTTAAGTTTGCGTTTTTGTTTTGTTTTCATGTTTGATTCATGACTGAAAGCATGAATCAAACATGAAAACCTAGCTTGGTATTATATTTTCTATACAAGGCGTTCTTTTTAAGGGTCATCGTGCTTATTTCCAATTTGAATTCAATATTTGAATGACTTATTTTTTAATGTTTTGAGGTGTTGATATAATTGTTATTTGGTTAAATGATTTGCATTCAAATTAAGAGGAATTTTGTTTTGATATATTTTAAACCCTTTGCAAACACAATGGTTGTGATAATAGTCATGGAAATTAATGCGCAACTACTGTACTATGTACTTAACTCACCTTGCTGGCACAATGAATTAATGAGCCTTTCATTACGGGTATAGGTTATTGATTTTGCGTGTTAGGTTTTCATTACCAGGGATGGTAAAACTTTGTGATCAAACCCTCGATGTTCATGCTATGATAATACAAGGGCTTCATTATGGTTGTTTCCCTTTTATCCATTTGGATTTGTTCCTATCGCTCCTTCTATCTAAACCTGAAACTGTTCTGAGTCATCCCTGTTACATTCTAGTCGTGTTTTTCATGGAACCTATGAGGCAAATCCAACCAAATGGCTATGAGTTTATTTTTAAGAAAACCCGTAATTGCATGCCATAGACACATTTTTATGGGAGAAATTATGAGCAAACGATTACGAGTTAGTTCAAACCCTTTAAAACCCATTTAGGAAATGGGGCCACTTACCTTCAGAGTGGGCACATTCTTTAGAAACAAATCCATTTTAGAGGTATGTTTCATTTTTTGGACAACATTTTCTCAGAAATGTTTTTTCGTCTGAGTTTTCTTTTTCCCCTTTCCTCTCTGTGGGTGTGAACATATGCAACAAATGGCTGAACTCTATCATAAACAAAATATAAACCCTACTATCAAAGGCCTATGTGTTGATCCACAAGAAGACCACGCTACCACAAATCAAACTTTTGTTGCTATTCGGAACCCATTGGGTAAAATCCACGATCTGTTTTCATGCCTAGAAAGTCATTGGAGGAGGTTTTTAGATGTGTTAAAGGACATGTTTCCCGTGGTTCCTATTCATGATCCAATTCAGGTGGTTTTAAACAAATCAATTGTAAAAGGAAGGAATGTAAGACAAAGTAATTCAAACTTAATGTTTATAAACAAAAAAACTAAGCAACCTAATAATATGGTCATTAGAAACTAAATAAATTTCACCATCCTAAATCCAAATTTGTCAAATTATTGAAATAATTAACAGTTGTTTATTTTTGGATTTGATTATGTTAAAAATAATAATAATAAATATATTTTTACGGTTGATTTTTACTATTTTAGACTAGCTACAAAAACCTATAGCTAGCTACAGAAACCTGTAGCTTATCTTTTTCTAAAAATTACTTCGAATCCAAGTCAGTTTTAAATAAAAAATTAGTAATTAGTTGTTAATAATTTATCTAACTTATTCCTGTTTCATTTTCAGGATATGGTAGATCTTCATGCTAATCATCTGAGGGGAAACATGATCGATTTTGCATTTAGATGATTAGCATTTATTTTATGTTTATTTTGTAAAAAAAAAAATTATGTTTTAAAAGAACCAACTCAGTTATGAGTGGTTGTAGGCCCTCTATTTTTGTAATATTTTGATCTCATGAGATCCTATCCAATCCTAGGATATAGGAAGATGAGATTTCAAAACACTTTATATACTCTATATTTTGTAAGTAAAGGGAATCTTCACCTGGAACAAATTATGGACAAATGACTCACATAACTTAATGGAACAGCTTGTAGCAGTTCGGATTTAGTCCTATGTGAATGTTTTCCCATCTGTGTTATGTCTCGTTTATTTTGGAAAAGTAAATGTGTTGTGTAGATTTAGTCTTCATGACATGTGATTTTTCCATCTTATTTTATATTTCAAATGTTGTCTTTAATTTGTTGTTTCAATTCATTATTGCTATGATCATCATATCAATTTTAGGATCATGATATTTATCTGATATTAGTTGATTGATAACATGAACATTTTACATTAAGATTTAGATTACATGTGATTGTTCATAATTATAAGATCATAGTGTATACCAGTCTATTATTTTCTTCTCATATACTGGTTGCCGAAAAACATCTGGAATTTGTTCTAGAGGCATCATTATCAGCCTATCATAGATATTTATTACAAGTAGAACAACTGGATTATTGGATTGCACAGAATACATAGACATGATTTAAAACTCAGGTTAGCTTTATTTTAATGCATTTTGGTTTATTTTCCTATTAGTGAAACATGAATGTTTTAGATTGGCTTTGACCATCTATATATTCTTGTTTGATAACTTAGTTAATTCAAGTTTTATTAGATTTATAATTAGAAAATAGAAAATAAAAAAATGTGCTTTCTTTATCTTCTTTTGAAAACAATTACTTTTACATTGATTTTGCAAAGCTTTCATTAAAACTTGCAACCTGTAAATTCTATGTATAACAGATATATTCATGTTTTTTTTTTTTCTGTTTAATCAATTTGTAAATAATTAGATTAAAATTCATAGGATATTGTAGTTTTAGTATTAGTTAGTTTATCTCTTTTAATTTAGGACCTTAGATTGGCTAACAAATCCATTAAACCCGTCAGAACAAGTTACACCAAATGGCTTGGGTTATTTAGACGACCCCGGACTTGACCTGTTCTTCTAGTTGATAGCCTGTCAAATTTGCTCGTCAACAACTGGTGCTAGAAGGAGGTCCAAAGGTAAATTTAATGATTACATGTTTCACCCCTCATCCTTTCAAAATTCCATATTTATAAATCCTTCTTTTGTGTCATCTTATAATGCACTACAAGTAAGGTTAGATGACAAGCTAACTATTTGGAGTCAATTTATTCAAATTCTTAATTTTTCATGGCTCCTGCCCAAGTCACTGTGTTGGAACATGATTTCCACTTCTCACTACTAGTTATTCCCAACAAGATAGCTAATATATCTCCATAAATCACCTTTGATGGTGAAGGGAACACATCTGCAGTAGACCATATTTCTAAAAAAATTTATAAATGTTTAAGACATGATATCATTGATCCTAATGTTACATTCAGATTGTTCACTCTCACCTTCCGAGGTCGGGTTAAATATTGGTTTGAATATTTTTCGGCTAATTTTATTCATTCTTTGCCTGAGTTTGTAATTGAGTTTTTATCGGATCTTAGAAACTATGATTATGATGACTTAAGTGAAGAATTAAGTTGCTTAAGGAAAGAAAATGGTGAATCATTCAATGATTTTGCAATTAGGTTCATTCATGTTTGTACCAGATTCCCTTTGAAAGAAATGTCACTTATTACTGAGTGGTTTGAATATCTCCTTTCTCTCTCAGACAAGCAAAATCAATCAATGGTTAACCAATCTGAATTGAGCACTAACACTCAATCTCAAGATGCTTCAAATTTTGACATTGATCTTGAAGATTTTGTAGCACCACAATTTTTGTCAACTTCTTTCATTTTGGCAAATCATGAGTAGCATCATCTTTTACAAAGTTCAATTGTCACCTCCAGTTATTATTTTTCAACGATGTCTCCTCCTGTCGAAGAAGGAACCTTGACTTTAAAATATGATAGTTGTCACACTCTCATAGATTTTATAACTGTTTCCAAAGTAAAGAGGTCAAACGTGAAGTTGATAATCACGTGGACAATAAATCTTCCCCTAATTTAGTTGAACGGATCCATGATCAATCAGTAGAAAAAAAAATCATCAGGAAATCTTCTATCTCTAGTGATTTTCTCTCAAATTTTCCCTTACACAATGAACCAAATTGCCTCTTAAAATCTGTCTCATACTCTTTAAAAGAGAATACAAAAGAGGTTGATCAGTTTATACAAGGAGAGGGGACAAAACTAGATTTTGAAATGCATATACCTATCATTCCAAGAGATGCATTTCGTCTCCTCAATTCTTGTACATATTATTCTTTGTACCCTGATATTTTTGTTCATCATGTTATGCAATCATGTGTTTCAGATCACTTTGGAATCAATTATGCATTATATAATCAGGTACAAATTAATAGATATTACCGAATATAAGATAAAGAGTAAAACAATTCTCCCCATGAACATATTAATTCTTATTCTCATCAAGTATCCATGGGTAAATCAAGAAATGATTTAAAAGGGTCTCAAATTGCATCTTCCACTGATTCATCTCAATTTGTGTTTAAAGAAAGATCTAAAATTTTCCACGATCAATTATTTGAGGTTAAAAAGTATAATCAACTAAATACTATTACCAATTATGATTATTCAAAAATGTTGGTTTTTCCATTTAGTTCACCTCAAATAGTTAATATTGAAGTATTCAAGATCAGTGAAAAGTTTCAGGAGAACGGGACACTTCGTTTCTGATCGAAAATCACGATAAGTTCTCGCAATCTTTATCCGACCTTTTTACAAGATTCTTTCCATGATAGTCTAATACTTTATTCTCATCAGGAATATTTGTCATATATGAATTATTTCAAACAATACCATGTTAGTAATTGAATGCATTATGATAGGATTTCATATTGCTTGGAGTATTCATATCTCAAAAAGTTTCCAGGGAATGGTAAGATTATCTTCACTTTATTTAGAGTTCAAGGAGGTAAATTTTTATATCCTTCAGATGGATAAAATATGGGATGAAAGGAAAATTTTCGGGAGGATGGGGCACTTCGGTCTAGGCCGATGGTTATGTCAAGTCCCCATAACTCTCCCAAGCTTCACAATCTCATTTTTTCATATTTTTGTAACCCATATAATGAAAAAATTGCAGAATGGCTTGAGGATTCATACAAAACAAATGTTCAAGGGAATGGTAATATCATGTTTTCCTTGTTTTTAAATGATGATGATAAAGGTAAGTATGATATATTTTTGTCATTTTTCGATATACCACCATTCTTGTTAGTAATATTTGATTTTGTTTCCATTGTAGGATTGGAGTTACTCCGATGGCTACATTGGAAGCATGACTTCATGTAGTATTTTGATTTGTTTAGTAGTTAGGGTAGGTTTAGGAGTAGGTTTTATTTTAGTTTTATTTCTTACTGTTTCTCTTTGTAATAATTCAGTTAAATAACACAAGTGGGTGCACCAAGAGAACCATAATATGAATGTTGTTAGGGAAGTCCACTTTAAATATTTTTTTCTCTCTACTTTTCATTGAATATTTCTTTTCAAAAACGCAGTATCATCATGAAAATTTTAAATGGAAAGTAAAGAGATAAGTAAAATTTGAACTATCGATTCAACCCTGACCCAAGGTGCCACGAGTAGGAATGCACTCATATTAATGAGGATTTTTTTGTTTTCTTTTAAGCTCTCAAGAAATATTTCGCGTGATGATTTCAGATCCACCCTCTTGTAAATATCTTTAATTTTCCTTTTTGTCTTTTGATTTTGGTTCTTTTTATTTTTCTTGTTTTTACTGGTTTCTAAATAAATTTATGTCTGGGTCACCATTTAGTTCATGAAAGGAAACCAAAAATATCATCATAAAGAAACAGTCAAGTTCATTTCAAAGAATCAATGCTATAAATTACTAAAACTCAGACTAGTAAAGGAAACTTTATGTTCAAAATAGGCTTCTTGGTTTCACTTTATAATCACGAGAAGATATGATCATCATTAAAACTCTTTACATTGTCCCTGTTTTTAAAGAAAACAACTCAAGTATGCCTTCCTGTCCTCGAAAATTTATTCTTATCAGAAAACTAAGTTCAGATCATGATGAAGGTCGTCAAGAGAAAAAATAAGTGGGGAAATATCAAGTGTTTTGAAATCTGAAATTTTCAGCATCACCCCACTCTCTTGAAGATCATAAAGTTTATATCAAATTCTAAATAACTTCTAGAGAGATGAAAGCACTGCAAGGTGTGGGAAGTGTCTGTAAACCTGTCGAGATACTGAACAAGTCTACAAGCAATGGGTAAATGCATGCATGATGCCAAGGCAACTTCGTTGAGGTACTGAATAGGCCTGCTGGCAGCGAAGCAATGTCATGTTCAAGAAAATTATTAGGTATAACCTTTTGGTATTAACCGTAAAATGTCCTTCATCTTGAATTGATATTTCTTGGACAGGGTAGAGGTGTCATAGTGGGTTAATTGACATCCTCGTCGAGGCTATGGATGCCTGCTGGCAGCAGTGGCCCTATCAATAGTATTGGAGTCATTTTCCTAAAACAGTGTCTCACTCGAAATTAAAACTTGTCACCATATTGTGTTTGGACATAAACACATCTGACACTAGACTATGTGGTTTTTTTATTTTGATCGGGATGCTTGACTTGCTGTCGACTGTTCTTTAATTTTTCAATTATTCTGATCTATCCTAACATGAACTCTCTAGTGATGCAGAGATAACCGCTTCATCCAGTAAGTTTCCATTGTTGGCAGCCCCACACGATTTCATTTTGTGAACAAGAAATTACATTCTCTATAGCTTCTTTCACCTCATTTTGTAAACATTATCATTTTGAAAGGATTACTGGATTAGAAAAGACATTCATTAATTCTTTAAGTTTACGTTTTCGTTTTGTTTTCATGTTTGATTCATTACTGAAAGCATGAATCAAACATGAAAACCTAGCTTGGTATTATATTTTCTATACAAGGCTTTCTTTTTAAGGGTCATCATGCTTATTTCCAATTTGAATTCAATATTTGAATGTTTTGGGGTGTTGATATAATTGTTATTTAGTTAAATGATTTGCATGCAAATTAAGAGGAATTTTCTTTTGATATATTTTAAACCCTTTGCAAACACAATGGTTTTGATAATAGTCATGGAAATTAAAGCGCAACTACTGTACTTTGTACTTAACTCGCCTTGCTGGCATAATGAATTGATAAGCCTTTCATTACGGGTATAGGTTATTTATTCTGTGTGTCAGGTTTTCATTATCAGGGATGGTAAAGCTTCATGATCAAACCCTCGATGCTCATGCTATGATAATACAGGGGCTTCGTTATGGTTATTTCCCTTTTATCCATTCAGATCTTTTCCTATCGCTCCTTCTATCTAAACCTGAAACTGTTCTACATCATCCCTGTTACATTCTAGTCTTGTTTTTCATGGCACCTATGAGGCAAATCCAACCAAATGGCTATGAGTTTCTTTTTAAGAAAACTTGTAATTGCATGCTAGAGACATGTTTTTGTGGGAGCAATTCTTAGCAAACAGTTGTGAATTAGTTCAAAACCTTTAAAACCCATTTCAAAAATGGGGCTATTTACCTTAAACACGGGCATATTCTTCATAAACAAATCCATTTCAAAGGTATTTTTTGATTTCTGGATAACATTTTCTCAGAAAAAAAATTTCGCCTGAGTTTTCTATTTCCCCTTTCCTCTCTTTGGGTGTGAAGATATGCAGCAAACAACTGAACTCTATCATAAAAAGAAGCTAAACCCTGCTATCAAAGGCCTTTGTGTTGATCCAAAGAAGACCATGCTACCACAGATCAAACTTTTGTTGCTATTCGGAACCCATTGGGAAAAAATCCATGATTTGTTTTCATGCCTAGAAAGTCATTGGAGGAGGTTTTTAGATGTGTTAAAGGACAGGTTTCCTGTGGTTCCTATTCATGAGCCAATTCAGGTGGTTTTAAACAAATCAATTGTCAAAGGCAGGAATGTAAAACAGAGTAATTCAGAGTTAATTTTTATAAACAATACAACTAAGAAGCCTAATAATATGATCATTAGAAAACTAAATAAATTTCACCATCCTAAATTTGAATTTGTCAAATTACTGAAATAGTTAACAGTTGTTTATTTTTGGATTTGATTCAGTTAAAAAAAAAAGGGTTGATTTTTACTATTTTAGACTAGCTACAGAAACATGTAGCTTATCTTTTTCTAAAATATAGTTTGAATCCAAGTCATTTTTAAATAAAAAAATTAGTAATTAGTTGTTAATCATTTATCTAACTTATTCATGTTTTGTTTTTAGGATATGGTAGATCTTCGTGCTGATCATCTGAGGGGAAACATGTTTGATTTTTCATTTAGATGATTATTATTTCTTTTCAGTTTATTTTGTAAAAAAAACTTTTATTTTTTAAAAGAACCAACTCATTTATGAGTGGTTGTAGGACCTCTATTTTTGTAATCTTTTGATCTCATGAGATCCTATCCTATCCTAGGAGATAGGAAGATGAGATTTCAAAACACTTTATATACTCTGTATTTTGTAAGTAAAGGGCATCTTCACCTGGAACAGAGTATGGACAAATGACTCGCAGAACTTAATGGAACAACTTGTAGCCCTTCGTCTTTAGTCCTATGTGAATGTTGTCCTGTCTATGTTCTGTCTCTTTTATTTTGGAAAAGTAAATGTGTTGTGTAGCTTTAGTCTTCATGACATGTGATTTTTCCATCTTATTTTATATTTCAAATGTTGTCTTTAATTTGTTGTTTCAATTCATTATCGCTATGATCATCATATCAATTTTAGGATCGTGATCTTTAACTGATGTTAGTTGATTGATAACATGAACATTTTACATTAAGATTTAGATTACATGTGATTGTTCATAATTATAAGATAATAGTGTATACATGTCTATTATTTTGTTCTCATATACTAGTTGCTGACAAACATTTGGAGTTTGTTCTGGAGGCATCATTATCATCCTGTCATAGATTTTTCTTACAGGCAGAAAAAATAGATTATTGGATTGCACAGAAGACATAGACATGATTTAAAACTCAGGTTAGGTTTATTTTAATGCATTTTGGTTTATTTTCCTATCAGTGAAACAAGAAATTTTTAGATTGGTTTTGACCATCTGTACATTCTTGTTTCATAACTTAGTTAATTCAAGTTTTATTAGATTTATAATTAGAAAACAAAAATTACAAAAATGTGCTTTTTTTATCTACTTCTGAAAAAAAATCACTTTTACATTGATTTTACAAAGCTTTCATTAAAATTTGCAACCTATAAATTATGTGTATAAGAGATATATTCATGTTTTTTCTTTTATGTTTAATAAGTTTGTAAATAATTTCATTAAAGTTCATAGGATATTATAGTTTTAGTATTAGTTAGTTTATGTATTTTAATTTAGGACCTTATATTGGCTAATGGAGCCATTAAAATCATTAGAATAGGTTACACCAAATGGCTTGGGTTATTTAGACAACCCTGGACTAGACATGTTCTTCTAGTTGAAGGCCTATCAAATTTTCATGTCAACAACTAGCGCTACAAGGAGGGCCAGAGGTAAATTTAATGATTAAATGTTTCTCCCCTTAGCCTTTCACAATTCCATATTTATAAATCCTTCTTCTGTGTCATCTTATAATGCACTACAAGGTATGTTAGATGTCAAGCTAACTATTTGGAGTCAATTTCTTCAAATTCTTAAATTTTCATGGCTCCTGCCCAAGTCATTGTGTTGGAACATGCTTTCCACTTCTCACTACCAGTTATTCCCAACAAGATCGCTAATCTCTTTCCAGAACTCACCTTTGATGGTGAAGGGAACACATATGCCGTAGACCATATTTCTAAATCTTTTTATAAATGTTTAAGACATAATATCATTGATCCTAATATTACATGCAGATTGTTCACTCTCACCTTCCAAGGTCGGATTAAATATTGGTTTGAATGGCTAATTCTATTCATTCCTTTTTTAAGTTTGTAATTGAGTTATCAGATCTTAGCAACTATGATTATGATGACTTAAGTGAAGAATTAAGTTGCTTAAGGAAAGAAAATGGTGAATCATTCAATGATTTTGCAATTAGGTCCATTCATGTTTGTACTAGATTCCCTTTGAAATAAATGTCGCTTATTAATGAGTGGTTTGAATATCTAATTTCTCTCTCATACAAGAAAGATCAATCAATGGTTAACCAATCTTAATTGACCACTAACACTCAATCACAAGATGGTTCAAATTTTGATGTTGATCTTGAATTTTGAAGCACCACAATTTTTGTCAACTTATTTCATTTTGGAAAATCATGAGCAGTATCATCTTATACAAAATTCAATTTTCGCCTCTAATTATGCTTTGTCAATGATGTCTCCTCCTATCGAAGAAGGAACCTTGATTTTAAAAGATGACAGTTGTCACACTCTCATAGAATTTATAATTGTTTCCAAAGTAAAAGAGGTCAAATGTGAAGTTGATAATCATGTGGAGGATAAATATTCCCCTAATTTAGTTGAACGGATCCATGATCAATCATTAGGAGACAAAATCATCAAGCAATCTTCTATCTCTATTGATTTTCTCTCAAATTTTCCCTTACACAATGAACCGAATTGTCTCTTAAAAACTGTCTCATACTCTTTAAAAGAGAATACAAAACAGGTTGATAAGTTTATACAAGGAGAGGGGACAAAACCGGATTTCGAAACACATATACGTATCATTCCAAGAGATGCATTTCGTCTCCTCAATTCTTCTACATATTATTCCTTGTACCCTGATATTTTTTATCATCATGTTATGCAATCATGTGTTCCATATCACTTTGGAATGAATTATGCATTATATAATCATGTACAAATTAATAGAGATTATCGAATAGAAGATAAAGAGGAAAATAATTCTCCCCATAAAAATATTAATTCTTATTCTCATCAAGTATCCATGGGTAAATCAAGAAATGATTTGAAAGGGTCTCAAATTGCATCTTCCATTGATTCATCTCAATTTGTGTTTAAAGAAAGATATAAATTTTTCCACGATCAATTATTTAAGGTTGAAAAGTATAATCAACCAAATACTAATACCAATGATGATTATTCAAAAATGTTGGTTTTTCCATTTAGCTCACCTAAAATAGTTAATATTGAAGTATTCGAGCTCAGTGAAAAGTTTCAAGAGAACGAGACACTTATTTTCTGATCGAAAATCATGATAAGTTCTCGCAATCTTGATCCGAACTTTTTACAAGAGTCTTTCCATGATAGTCTAGTACTTTATTCTCATCAGGAATATTTGTCGTATGTGAATTATTTCAAACAATTCCATGTTAGTAATTGCAT
>ML810902.1:190123-207610 GCA_009831015.1 Picea engelmannii
GGGAACCCATTTAAAAAAGTGATTGATAGTGCCCAATTAAAGAAATATAATACATAGAGATGAGGAACCCTGTTGGAAAATTTCATAGAAAGTAATGCCAACAAGGATCGACCAGAACTGGAAATATAATAGCTAGGTCAGAGTAGATTAGTGTAAATTAATAATATTATCAAGTACTAAATCCTTCTTATATTAATAAACTAAAATTCAATTATAAATAATTCTGGTACAACATTTAGGTACACGAAACTGTTATAGGAAAAGCTTGTTGGAAATACTGAGAGGGGGGGATGAATCAATATTACCCTTTTTCAACAATTAGCAAGTACTTTGATATTTTGTTAATTACCACAATATATCAACAATGGACTTCTATTTAAAATCAATTATATAAATATAATCAACAAGAATTACGAGGTTTTATAAATAATAGTGAAGGAAACCAAACCTTTTTAGAGCACCAACTCTAGGAGACAAAAATCCCCTTCTTCAGGGTGCCAACCCTAGGAAGCACCAACTCCCTTGTTTTTAGGGAACCAACCCTAGGAAACACCAACTCCCTTGTCTTTAGGGAACCAACCCTAGGAAGCACCAACTCCCTTATCTAGTAAAGGATATGAATCCTTCCTTTCTCCTCCCTTCCACCCTCACTGCATAAGTATCATCAATTCCTCTTCTTGGACTCTGCTTCTTCTTTTATCTTCTGATATGGACTACAAAGAACCTTTATTCGTCATCATTCTTTCTTTATTATATAGTTTTCCAACTAGTGTGATCTATGAAGCATTGTGTCCCTTTGTTTGAACCATTGCACCTCTTCATTTAAATTAACAATAATAACTTTTTTTTTTCCTCCATTATTACTCATACATTGTCACGAAAGATTTTCAATTTAGTGAGAGGGATTTTCATAAATCAATCATAGATATGGATTGATTTATTTTAACTCAATCCCATGCCTCTTTATTTAATTCTCAATTTAAATTGAACAGATCTAATATTTTTTATTAGCACTTTAATGCATTGCAAGTATTGGATTACTTAAGATAAATCAGGACAAAGTCCAAATCCTATCTAGTTCAACATTCCTTCTTGATTGAGATAAAATTATTATTCTGTGTGTTAAATTTCACACAGAAACACTTCGGGACCTCTATTCCATATGACCACAGGTGATGGATAGGCGTTAATAAAAAAATGTTCTTAATCACTTATCAAGATCAATGGTCACGTTTTAATTTAGATGTTGAGATGGGCGTCTTTCATTTACTCTAGACCTTCAGAGATTTGAGACTCTGGGATATTCGAAATCTGAAGTAGTTCGATCTCTCCAGAGGACATTTATCTAAAGTGCATATATTGTATTCACTAGTAGATCATATAGTCAATATTTAATCTTACATTAGATGGATAATCCTATATTGTCTAGAGGTTTCAAACAAATCGACAGTCATGAATTAATATACACTTGAGTGGATGGTTCTTGTTCTCTTTGAGACTTCAAATTTTTAGGAATCTGACATTTGTAGTATTCCAACTCATTTGGAGAAAATTCCACTAGAGTGTGTATCAACACTTCCATGATTAATAACCTTCACATGTCCAAGAGCTAGAATCGTGGGATTAGGCACAAAGGAGCTCCTGCTCTTTGGGTATTCAACTATTTGTGACTCCAAGAATTAAGGATACTCGAACTATGAAGTAGTTCAATCCCTCCAAAGGTTTACCTATCAAATAAGTCATAAGACGATGATGACCGCTAGTTGTCAGTTAACATCTCATTCTTTCTCTATTCTTTCTCTATGGGTGATCTAAAGGTCATGATAGGACCTAGAGGATCTTAGACAATAACCAACATTAGTTCTGGACTTCGCCCTTCGACACTTTGGCTAGTTGCTGGTAGGAAAAACTACATATTCCCAAACGACATACTCTCAGAGTGACATAGCTTGCTAACGTCACTCTTGATATGGAACTGGTTGAGTGGCTACCTATCGATGGACAAATTTGACAGGCCCTCAACTGGAAGAACAGGTTCGGTCCAAGGTTTTCAAAATAACCCAAGCCGTTTGGTGTAACCTGTTTTGACGGGTTTAATGGCTCCGTTAGATAATCTAATGTTTTGAATAAAAAGAGATAAACTAACTAATACTAAAACTATAATATCCTATGAAATTTAATCTAATTATTTACAAACGTATTAAACAAAAAAGAAAAACATGAATATATCTCTTATACACAAAATTTATAGGTTGTAAGTTTTAATGAAAGCTTTGCAAAATCAATGTAAAAGTAATTTTTTTTCAAAAGCAGATAAAGAAAGCACATTTTTGTATTTTCTGTTTTCTAATTATAAATCTAATAAAACTTGAATTAACTAATTTATGAAACAAGAATGTACAGATGGTCAAAGCCAATCTAAAACTTTCCTATTTCACTAATAGGAAAATAAACCAAAATGCATTAAAATAAAGCTAACCTAAGTTTTAAATCATGTCTATGCCTTCTATGAAATCCAATAATCCAGTTGTTCTGCCTGAAAGAAAAATCTATGACAGGATGATAATCATGCCTCCAAAACAAACTCCAGATGTTTGTTGGTAGCCAGTATATGAGAACAAAATAATAGATAGGTATACACTATGATCTTATAATTATGAACAATCACATGTAATCTAAATCTTAATGTAAAATGTTCATGTTATCAATCAACTAACATCAGATAAAGATCATGATCCTAAAATTGGTATGATGATCATATCGATAATGAATTGAAACAACAAATTAAAGACAACATTTGAAATATAAAATAATATGGAAAAATCACATGTCATGAAGACTAGAGATACACAACACATTTACTTTTCCAAAATAAAAAAGATAGAACACAGATGGGACAACATTCACATAGGACTAAAGCTGAACCACTACAAGCTATTCCATTAAGTTCTGTGAGTCATTTTTTGATAATCTGTTCCAGGTGAAGATGCCCTTTACTTACAAAATACAGAGTATATAAATTGTTTTGAAATATCATCTTCCTATCTCCTAGGATAGGATATGATCTCATGAGATCAAAATATTACAAAAATAGAGGGCCTACAACCACTCATAACTGAGTGGTTCTTTTAAAAAATAAAAGTTTTTTTTTACAAAATAAACAAAAAAGAAATACTAATCATCTAAATGAAAAATTGAACATGTTTCCCCTCAGATGATCAACATGAAGATCTACCATATCCTGAAAATGAAACAGGAATAAGTTAGATAAATTATTAACGACAAATTACTAATTTTTTTATTTAAAAATGATTTGGATTCAAACTAATTTTTAGAAAAAAGATAAGCTACAGGTTTCTGTAGCTAGTCTAAAATAGTAAAAATCAACCATAAAAATCAATTTATTAATATTTTTTTTAACATAATCAAATCCAAAAATAAACAACTGTTAACTATTTCAATAATTTGACAAATTTGGATTTAGGATGGTAAAATTTATATAGTTTTCTAATGATCATATTATTAGGTTGCTTAGTTGTATTGTTTATAAAAATTAAGTCTGAATTACTCTGTTTTACATTCCTGCCTTTGACAATTGATTTGTTTAAAACCACCTGAATTGGCTCATGAATAGGAACCACATGAAACCTATCCTTTAACACATCTAAAAACCTCCTCCAATGACTTTCTAGGCATGAAAACAGATCGTGGCTTTTTGCCCAATGGGTTCTGAATAGCAACAAAAGTTTGATCTGTGGTAGCATGGTCTTCTTGTGGATCAACACACAGGCTTTTGATAGCATGTTTTAGCCTATGTTTATGATAGATTTTAGCCGTTTGTTGCATATCTTCACACCCACATAGAGGAAAGGGGAAAAAGAAAGCTCAGGCAAAACAAATTTTCTTAGAAAATGTTGTCGAACAAATGAAACATACCTCTGAAATGGATTCGTTTATGAAGACTTTGCTCACAATGAAGGTAAATGGCCCCATTTCCAAAATTGGTTTTAAAGGGTTTGAACTAATTCATAACTGTTTGATCAGAATTTCTCCCACAAAAATGTGTCTCTGGCATGCAATTACGGGTTTTCTTAAAAATAAACTCATAGCCATTTGGTTGTATTCGCCTCATAGGTGCCATGAAAAACCCGAGTGGAATCTAACAGGGATGACTCAGAACAATTCCAGGTTTAGATAGAAGGAGTGATATGAACAGATCTGAATGGATAAAAGAGAAACAACCATAACGAAGCCCCTGTATTATCATAGAATGAACATTGAGGGTTTGATCATGAAGATTTACCATCCCTGGTAATGAAAAAATAACACACATAATTGAAAATCTATACCCGTAATGAAAATCTCATTAATTCATTGTGTCATCAAGGTGAATTAAGTATAGAGTATAGTGGTTGCGCATTAATTTCCATGACTATTATCACAACCATTGTGTTTTCAAAGGGTTTAAAATATATCAAAACAAAATTCCTCTTAATTTGAATGCAAATCATTTAACCAAATAACAATTATATCAACACCCCAAAACATCCAAAAATAAGTCATTCAAATATTGAATTCAAATTGGAAATAAGCATGATAACCCTTAAAAAGAAAGCCTTGTATAGAAAATATAATACCAAGATAGGTTTTCATGTTTGATTCATGCTTTCAGTCATGAATCAAACATGAAAAGAAAACAAAAATGCAAACTTAAAGAATTAATGAATGTCTTTTCTAATCCAGTAATCGTTTCAAAATGATAATGTTTACAAAATGAGGTGAAAGCAACTATAGAGAATGTAATTTCTTGTTCACATAACGAAATCATGTGGGGCTGCCAACAATAGCGAATTACTGGGCAAAGAAGTTATCTCTGCATCACTAGAGAGTTCATGTTAGGATAGATCAAAATAATTGAAAAAAAAAGAACAGTCGACAACAAGTCAAGCATCCCGATCAAAATAAAAAAACCACACTATCTAGTGTCAGATGTGTTTCTGTCCAAACACAATCTAGTGACAAGTTTTAATTTCAAGTGAGACGATGTTTTAGGAAAATGAATCCAATACTATTGGTAGGGTCACTGCTACCAGCAGGTGTCCACAGCCTCGGCAGGGATGTCAATTAACCCACTCTGACACTTCTACCCTGTCTAAGAAATATCAATTCAAGATGAAGGACATTTTATGATTAATACCAAAAGGTTATACCTGATGATTTTCTTGAATGTGACATTGCTTCATTTCCAGAAGGCCTATTTAGTACCCTGAAAAAGTTGCCTTGGAATCATGCATGCATTTATGACGTAAAACCCCTACCTCGAGGGGTCCGACTGACCTACTGGTCACGGATCTTTTGTTCACCCTGAGCCGAAGCGGCTCCCAGGTCCCTACTGGAACCTTCGCAACATCTATTACCCATGAGCCTTCAGTAGAACCCTGCCTACACAAAGAGTGCTAGGTACATGTCCTCTCCAAATGTGACTGTGCGATATAACCACGAGCCCAAATCTATCGACACTTAACACTTCGCAGTGTTGGGGATGTTGAGGTGAAGTGACTCAACACCTCCACCTTCGAAACCTTGAAACCCGATTAGGGCCTAGAAAAGGCTAGCCCTCCCTTCAATGCAGTTGATGTGACCCTCCGCTGAGAACTGAGTCCCATTGTTTGCACCCAATTCATCACTGTGTGAGCAAATTATGAGTGCTTACATGCCCAGTTGGGCTCTGCTAGGCATGACAATTGTGAGGTAAAAGGTTAGAATGAAAAACAACAAAGCTATTACTAAAAATTAAACTAAAACTAATAAAAACTATGAGCATATAAAACAAATGAAAAATAGAGACAAATGGACCAATATCACCAATGTATAAGTTGATCTGTTGATGAAATCCAAAGACACACAAAGAAGAAAGGGGACTTGGGTCCCACCTTTCTCCAATGGAAGGATCTTGAGGCCCTCAAATCTTGCTCTCCTTTACAATGAAAAGATGAAAAATGTGGGTGAAAGAACTCCAAGCTTATTCACTCAAGTGAGAGGTGAATAGCCTTGTGAAATGCAGCTTGTGATGTTTATTGCCAAAGAATGGGTCCTTAGCAATCTCAGTAGCATAACAGTATGAAGAATTCCTTGAGAAAATGGTGGTCATTCATGGCTTTTTATAGCCAAGCATTGGGTTATTATGTGGCCTCTTTTGAATGTGAAAAGGGGCTCTTTAGGGCATAATTAGGTCTTTGACCAGCCCACCATGAGGATTGAGCTCAGATTTGGTGTCAAATCGACTTGGGAGCCGATCCATTAGTGGTTGGGAAGCTGACCAGTTTCAATAAATGCGCCGTTTAGTAGGCGCGCGGGTTTTTCGCCAAACAACCATGCCTTGTGAACATATGCGCGCCTTGTACGGAGCTGTTACGCGCATATGCGCGTGCGCCCAGAGGACGTAAAGCGCCTTGCAATTTTTTGGCCATTTTGTATAGTTTTGACCCTTTTGCTATGTTGTGGAGTTAACCTTGTGCCATGAATGACTTCTTTTTTGTTTTGACGATGCGGAGTTCTTGTCGCCACGTGCAGACAAAATTTCAGTGATAATAGATGCCCCCTGATGGATGAGGTTAGGAGCAAAACGTATAGCCGAAATCCAGCAATGTTTCTTTTACGAATAATGGTGTTATAAGGGAGAGAAAGAATGGGACCGCGTAGAGTGATCCATTGGAGAAGGAAGGAACCTGTAGATCCTGACTTTCCACAAGGTGTGTATCAATATACAAGTGTGTACAAACAAGGCGGGCATGCCCCATGCTCGTGTAATGTAACTCTGAAGAAAAAATGTCTGAAATGTTGATGTAGACAACTGCAGCGCCCTCAGGGGCGGAATGATAAAGGTAGAAGACAATTCTGCAAAGGAACATACTCTGAACCAGTGGTAATGGTCGCGGAAGTAAACAGCGACGATGATGTGGGCAAAGATGGCCCGACCAAGTTCAGAGGTCTTCGGCAACGGATAATAAAAACTGCAATAGTCACAAAGTAAGACCCACTGCAACATGAGAAAGTGTTGGCGTCAAATGTTATGGGGGTCAATGACATCAGGGAGCAATGGTGTTTCCCCCTGTGCCATCCGAGATCTCTCATTGAATGGGAAATGAGAATCAAGATACTGTCGTCCTTTTGGAAAAGTGTGTTGGTGTCGACAAAAGGAGGACACGACTCCCAGAAGCAAGGGGCTTCGTGGAATCTACTATGGTGAAGAAGTGGCAGAGGTACATAGACGAAGTTAAGAAATGGGAAGACTCAAGATTGCCCTTGGTTGGAGGGTATATGATAGAAGGAATGGCCGCAACCGTGTGACAAGATCCAGTGTCAGGGGGACGATAAGATCAGGGATAATCTATGCCAGAGGCTGGACAAGGTGAACAAATTCAGAGGATAAAGGTAAGTGACCTGGGTAGTACTTTGAAAACATAGATGATGTCGGCGAGGGAAAATGAGAAGTAAGGCTCCAACCAAGGGTGACATGGGTTGCATGTGGCCAAAAGGAAAGTGGGTCGCCAATGGTGACGATAAACGTAAAGACTGGGAATAAAGGTGTTTGTACAATAAATAAGGAATAAATTGGGGGAAGATGTACAAATTACAGAAACGGGTGCCCTAGTGTGAAATGAGTGCCCCAGGGAGGGCAGAAATTTCTGGGAAAACTGATGAAGGGTGGGGGCCCCATTGGCGAGTTTCTGTATGAGGTAGGTGAAATGAATATAGGTTCGCAGATGGGCAAACTGATGGTGGATGAAATGGTGGGTTCATGAGCCCGCGGAGGTGCAGGTAAAGAAAAGAACAGGACCATAAAGCGATGTGCTGGGAGTCCATATGGGAAGCTAGCAAAATGAGGAGAAGAAGTATGTGGTTAATTCGCAACATGATGAAAGACTACTGGGACTCCCATTCCTAAAGGGCGATGAAGAACAACATGAGTGCCAAAAGTGCCAGAAGGTGTTATGAATGGGACAACTCATGTGGGGAGAATGCTACCGGATTACAGTACCGATGATGAAAACGGAGGTGTGAGTACTGCAGAGCCGGGAATGGGTATCCTAAAGGCCAATATCAGAGGGTGTGACTGGAGTGTAAATGCAATATAGTGGGAGAGACTACATGCGAGTGCTGAGTATATACCTGAAGGAATGATGCAAAGAGATGATGACCAAGTACCTGCACAGAGAACAACCAAATACCCAAAGTGAACAATATCTGAAGAGAATACCAAATATGAACATGTATTAGATAAATGTGACAATGCGCGTGCATACCTGGCCATGATATGAAAAAAGGGCACCCCGGGGGCTCAGGATGAAAAGTGGCCCAGGGACAACCATGATGTAGGTGGCGGGATGCTGATCCCGTGGCTGAAGACGGTTCGAAAAATGGACGCCGTGGGCTCCCAGAATGGTGAGTGGAAGTTTGGGAAAAACCCTATATATAGTTGTAGGGCCCACATTGCCACCTCATTTGTACCTGCTGCTACAGTGAGTTCCAGAGCAGATCCAGAGGATATTGAGTGATTCCGAGAGCACGAGACATCCGTTTCCCGGCGTGCGAGATTCAGGTTAGTGGTCTGAACATCCTGCATAGCTATAGGTTTCTAATTTTTGGGCAGGGTAGGTACGGGGGGTCATACGGGGGTTTTAGGGAGTTTTTGGGTAGAGGGTGGGCCCACATGCACGGGCGACTCAGTGGAAGGCGCGCATGAGTGCGTGCCTATACCATGAAAAAGCGTGCATGTGTGCGCGTGGGTAGGAAAATAAGGCGCACCTCAGGGGCGCGCCTGTGAGTTGGACAGGCGCGCATTAGTGCGTGCCTGTGGGATGAACAAGCGCGCTCACGAGCACGCCTGTGGGTATGACAGGCGCGCTTTAGAGCGCACCTGTATAGTCGACAGGCGCGTTCATGAGCGCGCCTGTGGGAAAAACAGGTGCGCGCTCATGCGCGCCTGTATAGTGAACAGGTGCGCATGTGCGCGCGCCTGTGGATGGTAAAACCGTGCCTTTGAGGCAAGGTTTCAGGGTGAAAAATTAGCTCTTTTGATGTATTGGAGGATTGCCTAAGATAATATAGGACTCTGGGTTGTGTGCAGGTAGCGAGCAGTGATCATGGACGTTTGATGGTGTGAGCGAGACTGGGCACCGCTACGAGAGGCTGTGACCAATGCACCGCTGGTAGTTCGAGTGGCAGTTCGGGCAGCTTTAGCAACCGGTGGGTTGCTAAAGTTCTTTGATTGCCCATTGTTACGGGCACAGGAGTATTTGCTCCAGTTCTTGATCGAGATGTGGAGCCCCGATCGACACTGCTTCCTCGTGCGAGGAGAGCATATCACCTTCACTGCAGTGGAGGATGTCTATTTCTTGACGGGGCTCCCCTTCTGGGGAACACCATTGCCGACAGATCCTGTGCTGCCGAGGGACATTCATTTGGAGACAGTCGCCGAGCGATACTGCTCAGGCGATCACTATATGACTGGGTCGGCAGTGAGCATCAGTGGGATAGATGTCCTACTGCATCGTTGCATAGCAGCGATGATAGTTCGGGTATACGGGTCCCGAGTGCCTCACCGGATTAGTGGTGGGGAGTTGATTGTGATGGAGAGGGTTGTGGTGGGCCGTGAGCGGTTCACCTGGGGTTTGACCCTTCATGCGCAGATGATCGCGCAACTGGACCGATATCGGTCCACATGAGCCTGGGAGTTCGCATTTGGCTCCATCCTGGTGGCCTTTTTCTTGGAGAGGGTGCCGATGCTGCGCCCGAGGGTGCTACTGGAGGCACCAGGGGTACGAGAGCCACGCTTGAGGTGGTGGTACCAGATTTTGGTTCACCACGGTGGTGGCGAAGGCAGACACTACTTTACTGCGCAGGTAGCGCAGATATGGCGGCAGATGCCATAGGTGATGCTCCAGTTCCCTTATGCTGGGGTAGACTTCCGGGGGGACCCGGACATGGTACTGCCTCCTGGGGAGGTTTTTGACCATAGAGGTATGTTGTGTATGTATATGTTTTGATTTACGTTATGAGTTTGATATACCAGTGCATATGTTTGATGTATAGACACTGATACCATCTGTTGTTGCTTGTTTGGTGTATGTGAAGATTTGGCACCTCGCGGGCGCGAGGTGGAGTTGTACAGACCACCGGTGTAGCCAGAGGGGAGACCGCCACGTGGAGAGAGACGCGGACAGGATGAGGCGGCGGGGCGACCTGCAGATGCTGCGAGACCGGCGAGGAGGCATCGATTTGATGACCCTGGTGCGGGGCCATCTCATGCCCCTCCGGCGGCAGCCGGAGGGGAGTTGGATGATATACTCTGTCAGTTTGAGACGGTGTTTCAGGACGTGCCTGAGGTCATGTGGACCCGTATCTAGGACGAGGAGTTCCTGGAGCAGTGTATCGGGTTACCACCACCATGGAGGTCCATTATGCGGTGAGCAGCTGTGCTCGCTGCCATGACTAGTGGACGCCTGCCACCGGGGCAGGAGGGTCCTGCAGGTGTGCCACCTCCACCGCCTGGGGCAGGTAGGGGTGGTCCACCACCTCCTCCTAAGGGAGGGGCAGCTGGGGGTGCGATAGAGGCCCCTTGATTGTATGTATTTTGTACACTGTTTTTGATAGGCCGGTGAGCCGATTTTTGTACCATGATGTGGCACGGGCCTGTGGGCCGATGTACTTTTTTGTGTATGTAAACATTTGGATGGCCTGAGAGGCCTACGTATATATATATGAGTATACATGTTTTTTGGACCCAAATGCTGTGTTTAAATGTGCGTTTGTGTGTTGATGTTGATGATGTTGATGCTATCTATATGCTGTGACAGGATATGTGAGATGTTTATGTATGTGTAGCTTGATGTGATATATGCCAATCTAGCACTATGTTATCTATTTCATCTGTTGTTTAATTCAATTCTCTTGGAATATGTGTGAATGTAATGGAATCAAAATGTCGAGATAATAATCTAACCTGCAGGTATTTGCGAAAGAGGCACGGATCACGTACACGGTACACATTGTTCAGCTGGAGAACGACCAGTTGAGAGTCGAGGAAAATGCTAAGGTGACGAATATGATAGTGTTGGGCGTCAGTCAAGAGGCCAATGACAACAGTGTATTCGTCTTGGTTATTGGTTGTTGGTCCTAAACATATGCCGTTGGAATGTAGCATTTCGTGTGAAGGGGTGTAGAGAGCCCAAGCAGCCGAAGCGAGATTTTGTGTCCAACGGCTGGCGCCATCAGCGTAACCAATGTGGTAAGATGGTGGAGGTGGCATCTGTCAACAACACAAAGGATAGTTTAAATGAGGAAAAAAAAATTAAAAACGCTAGAAAAGAAAAAATAACTAAAAGTAGCTTGACTACGTTTAAGCATAAAATTTCTTGAGGTATAACCCATTGACGGGTTCCTTGAGCGTGAGGCCTTCGGGGGAGGCCAATATGTATGCGCCTTTGGTGAGGCAATGCTGGATGATGTAAGGGCCATGCCAAAGTGATTCGAATTTTCCATGGCCAAAGGTATCATGAGCGATATCATAGGCGAGGACGAGGTCGCCTTTGCGAAATGACTGAAGGTTTACATGGCGATCAAAGGTAGCCTTGGATCGTTTTTTAGCTGCCTCGTTGTTCTGTAATGAGGATCGACGGTCTTCATCCAGAGACTCCAAGTTCAGCAAGCGCTGCTCCATTGGAGCAGTGTCAGGTAAAAGCTCAATTGCAGTGCGAAGGGTGGGAATTTCGCACTCGATGGGAAGAGTTGCCTCGACCCCATGGACTAAGTGAAAAGGCGTGAAACCCGTGGCGGTCTTCACTGTCGTGCGATAAGCCCATAGCGTAGAAAATAACATATGATGCCAATTGTTTTTATGTTTGTTAACCATGCATTGTAACATGGTCTTGAGGACTTTGTTGACTGCCTCGACCTGTCCGTTTGAATGAGGGTAGTATGGTGAGGAAAACTCGTGAGAGAAGCCTAACCGAGATGAGAGTTCAATGAAGATCTCATTCTCAAAATGTTTCCCATGATCGGAGACTAGTTGGAGTGGTACTCCGAACTGGGATATGACGTGGTTGAAGAAAAAACGCGCTGCTATGTCAGCGGTGTTGTTGAAGGTGGGCATAGCTTCATCCCATTTGGTAAAGTAATCGACAACGACAAAAATGTATTTGTGACCATTGCTAGAGGGGGGATTACAAGTCATAAAGTCAATGCCCCATTTGCAAAAGGGGCCTGCAGTGATGACTGGGTGTAGAAGAGAAGGGGGAGCTCGGGCTTTGTTGGCATAGAGCCGACATTGCTCACATCGTTTCACGGCATGAATGCAATCATGAAACAGGGTAGGCCAAAAGTAACTGGCCCGGATAATCTTTTGAGCCGTGGCGATGCCCGAAATATGGCCCCCACAGGTGCCACTATGGCTGTCATTTAATACTTTGTCGGCCTCGTCAATAGTCAGGCAGCGACGAAGAATTGTGTCGACGCCCCGTCGATACAAAATGTCACCAATAAGGAGATAGCGGGGGGCTTGATGCCGAATGCGCCAAATATCATCTCGTGATAGGTGATTAGCGAACTTTTGAGTTCGTAGGTAGACGAGGAGGTCGCCATACCAAGGATCATCTGACGTGATGTAAAAGAGATGTTCGTCAGGAAAGTCAATATTGATGGGGGTACTGGGTGTGTCAGAGGGAAGGGTCGTGACAAGTTCGGTGAGAACAAGGGCCTTCTTACTCTTGGGTGTTGAGAAATCAAGGTCGTATTCTTGAAGGATAACGATCCAGTGAGCGAATTTTCCGTTAACTTGGCGACGGCTGAGCAAATATTGCATAGGGTTGGAATCTGCGACGACCTTGGTGGTGCGAAGCAGAATGTAATGGCGCAGTTTCTGTACTGCGAGGACAACTGCAAGAGAAAGTTTCTCTTCATGTTTGTACTTCAAGGGTGGTCCTGAGAGGTTCTTACTAACGTAGTAAATGACGTGTTCGTGATTGTCATCTCCAAGCTGGACGAGGATGCTGACTACTAATACAGCTGATGCTGATACGTAGAGGATGTAGTCGCAATTGTAGTCAGGTGCACTAATCAAAGGTGCATTGGAAAGTGCTGCTTTAATATCGTCAAACGACTGTTGGGCATAGTCGTCCCAATGAAACGGGATGTCGTGGCACAGTAAGCGAAGGAAACCATGTGCGCGTATGGCGTAATCAGGAACAAAGCGCCTAAGAAAATTTTCTTTGCCCTGTAGACTCTGTAATTGTCACAAATTCCGAGGAGGTGGAATTTTGGTGATGGCTTGGACTTTGAGGGGGTCCATGGTGATACCGCTTTGGGAAACGATGAAATCGAGGAGGCGCCCTGCGATGATGCAGAACACACACTTGAGAGGATTCAAGCGGATGTTATATTGACGACACCGTTGAAAGATGATTCGTAAATCATCGAGGTGTTGGGTACGCTTCTTGGATCGAGCGGTGAGGTTGTCTAAGTAGGCGAGGATGAGTGCAGCCAGATCATGAAAGATGTAAGTCATGGCGCGCTGGAAAATTGCACCAACATTTTTGAGGCCGAAGGGCATGACATGATATGCGAACGTACCCCACGGAGTAATGAATGCGGTTTTGTATTGATCGGCTGGGTGAATTTGAATTTGGTTATAGCCAGAGAATCTGTCCATGAAGGAGAGAGCCTCGTGGCCGGCACAATCGTCGATGATCTGATCGATGAAGGGCGTCAGGAAGTTGTCTTTGGGACATGCGTTATTGAGATCGTGAAAGTCGGTGCAAACGCGGACAAATCCCTGTTTTTTGTCGACGGGTACAGGGTTGGAAACCCATGACGTATAAGCGATGGGGTAGATAAATCCCGCTGTACGCAATTTGTCAATTTCGGCTTTGATAGCCGCGGCCTTGGATGGGTGTAGCGGTCGTTGTTTCTGGCGGACTGGTGTGATGTTGGGCCAGGTGTCGATGCGATGTTCGACAATAGAGGGGTCGAGGCCAGGCATCTCCGTGTATGACCAGGCGAAGATATCCCTAAATTCCTGGAAGAGGGCTTTGTAGGCAGTGATTTCCTGAGGAGTGCAAGCAGCTCCAATGATGATTTCTTCGACGATGCCTGGTTTAATGGAAATGTCGATTTTGATGGTGGGGGAAATGTTAGCCAGATTACCTTCTTCAAAAGCGTTAGGTGCTGGAATTGGATTGTTGAACCAATCGACAGTCCCTGATGGGATAAAGTCTTTGGTTTCGACCGCGTAAATGGGATTGTGGCTAGGAGGCATGAGGGCTTCCTATGGAAGGAAGAGTGCATGATGATGTAGTGCGTCCCAGGGAGAGTCCGGGCGTTGTAGCTCTTCCAGTATTCCTTCATCGCATTGGAAACGATGGGAATATAATGGATCGTTAGGAGTGATCTCAGTGACAGTGTGGTTGCCCCCTGCTGTAGAAACAAAGGATGAAATGCTAGGAGAGGGTGAGGGTTCGCTCGACATAAACCATATATTGAGGTACTGAGGGGTACTCGTAGTGGTGGGATGACGAGTCTCCGTAGGGGAATGAGCAGGAGAGTTGGGTGGGTTACAGGGTGAATCCTCAGATATGTCATCCAAAAACCATGGAGGCGTAGGGAGTGCCTCAGGATTAGGAGAGATGATATGGAGATCTTCAAATGGTGAAGATATGTCGATGATTGCCTCTGCGGGTTAGTGAAGAAGGGATAACTGACGTGGCTGATCTTCGATGATCATCGGACATTGGTATGTAAAATGAGCTAATGAACCACAAAGAGAGCAAGGGCATCTCATGCGTTCATTGACTGAAGTAGTGACATAGCGAATGTCGGTCAAAGGTGTTGTGGATGTCATAGCATGGCGTGGGTTGTTCTGAAAATCTCGGTTTATGATAGATAATGCCTGTCGAAAACGAGGCAGTGCTGGACAATGATGGGTGTAATGGCCATACTCAGAATAGATGGCACATGCGAATTTGGTCTTCATCCCTTTACTACTGGAAGGTTGAGTGGTGGCAGTAGTAATGGGTGGTGTGGGGGTGGGATTGGGGGGAATCAAATTCCTTAATTCCGGTAGTGATGGGTAGTTGTTGGTTTGGTGGCCTTCTTTGTCACACAAGGCGCAAGGTGGTGGGATGCGCGGAGGAAGTGGAGATGTGGGCTCCTTCTTCTGTCACCTACCTCCGGTGGTAGTAGAGGGGGTAGGGAGTATGGGGGGGATGGGGGTAGTGGGAGTGATGATAGGAATCGTCATGGGGAGTCATTCCTGTGGGCAAGGGACCATCTTAGGTGGATGTAAGTACCACACTGGTATTTCTAACACCATATTGGGTAGTGTGAGCATTGCGGCTACCTGGAAAGCTTCTATACCTGGTGGAGGGTAAAAGAAGGGAATTTGAGTGAGGGGTCGGGGAACTGACTCCCAAATGGGATTAGGCCCCTAGGTGGGTGTTGATTCGTGGACCGGGGGGGTCGACGAGGGCGCAGGAGGCTCCTGTGGGAGTGGTGCTGTGACTGTTGAGACGTCAGGAATGACTGAAGCCTCCTGAGGAGGATGCGCATCCTCCTGTTGAGTTTCGTTAGAGGAAACGACACATACTTGGTTAGGGGGAAGGAGTGGTGGTGCTCCATGGTATGTCCCTAACAAGGATGGATCTTTGAAAATTCCAGGACCCATCTCTACGAGTGGGTATGCATCTTGGTTTGAATGAATGAGAGGAAGAATGTTATCGAGATTGGCAGATGGGTTAGGCTCATAATGCGAGACTTGGTCAATGGTCACGATATTTCCATTGTGAGGGAACATGATTGTTCTAAAGACTGATGATGCCACTGCCTTCATAGCATACATGTAGGTATGGCCTAACAAGATATTGTAATCGAGTTGAGCGTCGATAACTTCAATGTCAATGAGAATGGTTTTGCCCCCGAGTTCTACGGGGACATTTTGGAAGAGCCCTTCGGGGGATGATGGTCTTCCATCATAAGCTCACAAGGTGATGGCGGAGGGTAAGAGGTCGGGGGAACCAAGTTTCTGCCATACTGTTTTGGACATGATGCATGTAGATGCCCCTTCATCGATGATACATCGATGGACGATGATGTTTCGTATTTTCACTGGTATTGGAATAGCAACGACGGCGGGAAGACGCGGTTCACAGCTATCAAGGTCAAAAGTGATGAGTCGAGTATCGGCAGGGTCGACTGCCCCCAAGGAGGAAAGTAGTGATTTCCGTTGTGTTGGAAAAGTCTGGAGGAATTCCAGAACTGACATGGCAGCCGGGGATTGCGCTAAGTCATATACCAAGCTGTAGTTATGTGTTGCCCTAGCCTGTGGATTGTGAACATTCCTGTGTAAAGGGATGCAAGGGATTCATAATGGTGGTTCAGCTGAAGGGCGAGGGATCATCAACGGGGATCCCGTTGGTGTAGGGTTTGTTTCTAAATATGGGGGAGTAGACTCAGTCGTTGGAGGATACTGACGATTGCGTGTTTGCAAAAGAATTTCTTCCTCATTGGTGAGGAGAATTGTTCGGTCTGCAGGATTGTTGGGATTATGGTATTGGCCCACCTGAGGTGGGAGATGTTGCGTGTCCTGCTGGGTGTTTATGACACCTTGATGTGGGATAGGATTTTGCAGCACGGCGGGAGGAGGTTGTTGCGCATATGGTTGTTGTGCCTGCTGTGGCGCAGGTTGCGCTGGGGAGGGGGGAAGGCTTCCGGAGTCTTTCAACCTTTTGAAATCAGCGATCTGTGGGAAATGGTGAGTGTAATGACCATATACACCACAAAGAGCACAAGGGTGGATGGTTTTAACAGTGTTCCATCCTTGGCGTTTTTTGTTATTTCCCCCCTGGGGGTTTTGGTTCCCTTGGTTCGGGTGGCCCCCAGTGGGTGGGTGCTGTGGGGGTTGATTCCTGCCTTGACCAGGATTGTTGTTATTCCTGTTCCGTCCTTTCCTCCTATTGTTTTTTGATGGGTGGGTGGAGTTGGCTGTATTTAATTGTTCAAAATTATGGTATTGTTGAGTAGCGGAAGGCTGAACAAAATTGACCCCCGCATGAGGATGTGGGGGAGTCATGGGTTGTGGAGGACCCGGAAAAGGAAAGTAAGGGTTCTGTGGTGGTGCGGCTACATAAGGTACATAGTAAGGTGTGGCGCTTTCACTAGTACTATAAGGTGATGTGGAGGGGGGATCACTTGTGTTTGGGAGAGGTGGATGTATGGGAGGTGCAGGTGGTGGTCCACTAACGGGTGGAGGTGTAGCAACAGGGTATGGCTGTTGGTAAGGGGGTGGGGAGTAATAAGAAGTGCCCCCATATGTTGGTGGATATTGAGGGGTCCCATACATCGGTGGTGGTTGGGGTTGTGGACTATGATGCGTGGTGGAACCTATTAGCCCGTCTGCTGAGTGAGACATCCCAGGTTTGTCCTGGCCAAATGGCA
>ML810903.1:11547-31696 GCA_009831015.1 Picea engelmannii
GGTTATTCTATCAAGATAAAGGCAAGGTTGGGTTGGCAGAACGATATGGATGAGGGCCTTCCTTGGTTGATGGCACATTAATGATAGACCAGTGAAATAATAGAAAACAGAGGGAAACAACAAACTACTCAATGAATAATCTATTGCAAGAAGTTCAATACTTAAAATATCATTTCAAGACATCAAACATGTATCAAAACACAATAACTCCCACAGGTTGTAGAAAACAAATATTTACCAAATCATTAGTTATTTGACAGGTTGCATATCAGTAAAAATAAGTCATACAATAGATGAAAGGAAATGAAATGTACGTTTGTAATGTCCCCCACCTCTTTATAAAGAGGTGATGAGGAGACTCAGTGGCCTGGGCATCCCCACTAGGCCATAGTCTCACACTGAGTGGGAAGGTCAACTAGACTAAGGTTATATTCTTAAGTTGACTTGAGGAAAAAGGTTAAAAGGAGTAAAAGATAACTCAATAAAAGAATAGAAGTTAACCCTGGGAGTTAATCTAACTCAACAGAGAAAAAGAAGGAAAAGTATAAATAGAAGGCTGGGGCGCACCTATTATTTATTCTGGATTTTGATATTTGCTTGTTATTGCTCTTGAGCATATAGTTTGGGGGTTTTGTTGTACAAACCCTTGTGAGAAACTCAATGGTGAAAGACCCACTCACTTGTTCTGCAACTTGGTCTCAGGGATGAAAGACTCCACCCACACCATTCTACACTCAGCACACTTCCACCTATCGATTCAGAAAAGCAACAAGGTCATACTATTCATGAGTTTCCAGTAAGGGCACATCATCATCTAGAGAAGGGTTCGATCCAGCCGATCATGAGAGCCTTTGGTCATTCCGACACTTGGGTTTTACTTGCAAGGTCTCAACCATCATTTTGAGGGTTTTTTCGAAGAGTTATCACCAGTGGATCTTTAGCTTCAGATTGGGATGGCTTGGAGGCAAGAGGACGTCCTATGATTGAGTATTTCTCAGATCTAGGGAGATCTACTTGGAATCTGGGTCTGAAACTTCTCATATGGGTTTCCCATAGCCCGATCTACATTCCTGGAGAGTTTCAGAGCATTTGGAAGTCTCCTTCATCAGGGTCGAGTTATCTAGGGTTTCAGGCATCCAGGAGGGCGCAACTTCATTTGAGGATTCAGTGTTTGGAGGAGTTTGCCTTAGCCTTTCAGCTTGAGACATCAGGAGGGGGTTACTGTCACCTGGATCTATCATTTGTCAGAGTTTGGACTCATTTGGAATCTTCCTACAGTTGGGCCGAATTATTGAGGGTTTCAGCTATCTACTAGAGCGTGGCATCTTCCAGACTGAGGATCTTGGGATTCATACAGCCTAGATCTACTTGCCTTAGTCTTCATCTCTCATCCAGCCTTTGGAGGCTTATTTTGTATCGACGAAGCATTTTTTAGCAGCTCGTATTTCTTATCTATTGGGCCATCTGAGGATTATTCCAGATCTTCCCTCTATTGTATCTATTCCATGCTTCTTATAATAAAAGGTCAGATCTATACTTGTGTTCTCTATATCTTGAATGTATTGTGATCTTTCATGTGTTGGATAAATCTTGTATAAACACCACTTAATATCTAGACAACTCAATAAGTCACCTGCACATCAAACACAACAGTGGTAGTTAGTGGTTTCAAGTGAAAAAAATTGGCTTGGGATCATTACAGTGGTATCAGAGCTTTGATCCTCCAAACCTATGGAGGGATTGGCGCATGCAGAGGTATAGTGGAATCTTCATGGACCGAAGGAAGAAACAAAACAGTGAAACAAAGGCCGAAATGGAGGGCTCGGAAGATGACCATGAGTCGCAAGGCTTGGCCTACTTGGCAGTTGAATTCCATAAGACCATGAATCTCACGGAAAGCAACTTAGTTCATCATTTGCAGGAGAGCCAGGAGACAAGCCGCAGGGAACAAGCCATGATCATTAAGACCCTGAAAAAGGTAGATGGAAATCTGAAAAAAATTGATGAGAACCAGACCTTGATAACCAAGCTACTAATGCAGATGAATCATAAAGGGAAAGACCCTGAGACATATGGAATCAAAGAAGCCAGTGGATTTGGTGGATCCCATGGTGAGATCCGGTATAATCCGAAGAAAGGCCCCAGATCTGAAGGAAGCCATGGAGGTGGAACGTCCTATGGGCACTTGGGTAGCAGGCCTAACCCCAGGCCATACATGCCTACGTTTACTAATGAACAAGGGCAACATGAAGAGGTGGATGATTTTGTTGAACAGATGGCACGATGCACCAAGGAGTACTACAGGTTGGATATGGTGATTCAAAGGAAGATGTCCTTGGATCAATATTGCCAACTCAAGTTCAAAAATAAGCCTAGGTCAAAACACCAAAACAATTTTGAGTTTGAACGCAGAGCAGGAAAGATAGAGATCCCATATTTTGATGGTATGGCCAAGATGACAACACAAGCATGGGTACAAAAGTTGGACACCTATCTACAACTTAACCCAATGAGGGAAATGGAAGCTATCAAGTTTGCTACTATGTACTTAGATGGCAAGGCTCATGATTGGTGGTATCATGGACTCACCACTCTTAGCCACAATCAGATAGTGTCCTACACAGAATTCACTCATAGGCTCATTGACAGGTTTGATCAGGGAGATCCTGAGCTACATTTCTAGGAGCTCACACAACTCAAGCAAACTGGTACGACCGAGGCATATATTGATGGATTTGAAAAGTTGGCAGTGATGGTGCAGGATATGTCTCCAACCAGGCTCATGATGTTATTCATTGAGGGGTTGATGGAACCCTTGAAGGGTTGGGTCAAGGATTTCAAGCCTACCAACCTACATAAGGCTATCTGGAAGACAAGGGATCTGGGACCAGTGGCTAAACCAAAATTTATACCTAGACCACCTCTTAACAGTGGAGGAAGAGAGCAAAGACCTCCAATTAACCAGGCAGGACGTGACCTAAGGGGTTTTGACAGGGGTCGTGGCAAAGTGGATGAGAACACCAGGAGGGAGTTGAGACGGAAGCAACTTTTCTTCACTTGCAAAGAACCATGGAACCTAGCACACAAATGCATGGGCCATGGTCAAGTGCACTACATTGAGTTCACTTCAAACAACGAGGAGGAAGACGAGATCGACCAGATACAGAACATGGACGCAGAAACCACCAAGGCACTAGAGGAATAGATCACAAGACATGACAGTATGGCCACCTTGGCATCTATCAGTGGAGTGCCCAAGTATAACACCTTCTGAATGAGGAGGGTCTTACAGGGACAAAGAGTTTCGTTTTTGATTGATGGAGGAGCTTCCCACAACTTCATTGAATCAACATTACTAAAAAGAAGGCACATACCCACAGTAGAATTTCAAGGGTTCAAGGTGGAGGTAGCAGGTGGAAGCACTATGCCTTGCAACAGATACATTTCGGGCATGAAGCTTACCTTGGGTAGGCATGAGCTGATACAGGACGTCTATGTCATGGACCTTCCGGATACCAACATCATCCTTGGAGTTCAGTGGCTCAGCACATTGGGGCCTATCACCACCAACTATAAAACCATGGAAATGTCATTCACAGAGGAGGGTGGACGAAAGGTAGTGCTTCAAGGCATGACAGGGAATGTTGCAAAGGTAGTCACGATCAAGAGGATGGAGGCCATCTTCCGGAGAGATAAGATAGTATATGCAGTAGAATGCATGATTGTAACACGTATGGATGAGCAAGGCAAGGTTCACTACACCCCAGAGATCAAAGAAATCCTTGACAGGCACCACAAGGTGTTTGGACCTATTCCTCCAGGGATACCACCAGATAGGGGGTTTGGGCACATTATTGAGCTAGAGGAAGGGGCCAAACCAGTCATTACCACACCGTACAGACATCCCAAGAAGTACAAAGATGAGATAGAGAAAGCCATCAAGGAACTTCTGGACATGGGGAACATCAGGCCCAACACTAGCCCTTTTGCTTCTTCAGTAGTGTCGGTGAAGAAGAAAGATGGCACTATGAGGATGTGCATTGACTTCAGGGCCTTGAATAAAAAGACCATCAAAAACAGGTACCCGATACCAAGGATTGATGAACTGTTGGACGAATTGCATGGGGCCATCTACTTCACTAAGATTGACCTTCGTTCTGGTTATCATCAGATCAAGATGAGGGAGGAAGACATCTCAAAAACAACTTTTAGATGTCATTACGGCCATTATGAGTTTTTGGTGATGCCCTTTCGGTTAAACAATGCCCCTGCTACGTTCCAATCATGTATGAACCATGTGTTCAATAAGCAGCTGAGGAAGCACCTGTTGGTATTTTTTGATGACTTTCTTATCTACAACAAGACGTGGGAGGAGCATCTCAGGCATGTGGATTAGATTTTGTCAATCATTGAGGAATAATCATTGTATGCTAAGGAGTCCTAATGCGAGTTTGGAATGATAGAGGTCCTCTATTTAGGACACATCATCGGGGCAAAGGGGGTACAGGTACATCAAGAGAAAATAAAATCCATCATGGAATGGCCTACTCCTAAGACACTCACAGAATTGAGAGAATTTATGGGCATGTGCACGTATTATAGGATGTTTGTCAAAGGATTTTCTCAGCTGTGTGCACCATTGACCGATTTGACTAAGAAAGGAGCCTTCAAGTGGGATGAGGAGGCTCAAATAACGATGGACAAGATGAATAAGGTGATGAGTATGTGCCTAGTCTTAGCCCTTCTAGATTTCAGCCTCCCTTTTACCTTGGAGTGTGATGCCTCCAGGGAAGGAATAGGGGCCATATTGATGCAGAAGAGGCACCCTCTTGCCTATGAGAGTCAGAAACTCAGGGGTCCCGAGCTACTCTACAACATTTATGACAAAGAAATGTTGGCTATCATGCATGCACTAGCCAAATTATGACAATACTTGGTAGGTGCCTGGTTTGTGGTCAAATCAGATCATAATAGTCTCAAATATCTATTGGAGCAGAAGGATTTGAGGCAACAGAAATGGGTAAGCAGAATACAGGCCTACGACTTTGACATTGAATTTGTCAAAGGGAAGAACAATGTAGTGGTCGATGCATTATCCAGGAGGCCATCCATCTTTTCCATGACAACGGTATCAGTTGACTGGAAAGACCATCTGGTGATGGAATATGCAAAGGATCAGTTTGCATGCCAGCTATTGGATGGGCAGGTACAAGATGATAATTTCAAGGTTATGAATGACCTCATCTACTACAAGGACCAAATCTTTTTGGTTCCTGGATCAACCTTCAAGGCTAAGGTATTGCAGGTGTACCATGACTCGCCAATGGCAGGACACCAGGGGATCAACAAGATGTACAGGCAGGTGAGAGAAAGGTTCTCATGGAAGGGCCTCAAGGAGGATGTGATTAAGAACGTCAAGGAGTGTTCTACATGTCAGGAGAACAAGGATGAGCACACGCACCCAACAGGACTACTACAACCCTTACCCATTATGGAGCACAAGTGGGAGAGCATATCCTTGGATTTCGTAACCGGGTTGCCAAAGACACAAGGGAAGGACTGCATTTTTGTAGTAGTGAACAAGTTGACAAAGTTTGCACACTTCTTTACCATAGCTACTGACTTCAGTGCAACACAGGTGGCCGAACTGTTCTTTAGAGAGATTTTAAGGTTGCATGGCCTACCCAAGACCATTGTCAGTGACAGGGATAACAGGTTCATGAGTACATTCTGGCAGGAATTATTCAGATTGGTTGGTACGGCTTTGACCCCTAGCACCAACTATCACCCTCAGACGGACAAACAGACAGAGATAGTCAACAAGTGGGTGGAAGGCTACCTCAGAAATTATGTGGCAGGACAACAAAAAGCGTGGGCCAGATGGTTGCACTTAGGAGAGTATTGCTACAACACCACCCAACATACGCCCATAGGCATGTCACCATTAAGGGCCTTGTATAGCTACGATCCTTTATCTTTTGGGGAGATTGCTTTCGGTGACAGCAGGGCACCTATGGTACAGGATTGGATACAACAGAGCCAAGACATTCTCAAGGAGCTGAAGGATCATCTACAGAGAGCACAGAACCAACAAAAGGTCCAAGTAGACAAGCACATAGTTGATCGTAATTTTGAGGTTGGTGACTTGGTCTACCTAAGGCTCCAACCATACAGGCAGGCTTTCATAAAAAGGAGTGGAGAAAATAAACTACAGCCACGTTTCTTTGGGCCCTACAGAGTCAGCAGGAAGATAGGGGTCGTAGCTTACGAGCTGGAGCTTCCACGGGGCAGAAAAATACACAACATATTCCATGTCTCCTACCTTAAGAAAGCCCTCGGCCAACACATCACACCCATTGAGGTATTACCTCCCATGGATGAGGAAGGACAACTTGTTTTGATTCTGGAGGAGATATTAGAGGTCTGAGAGAAGAGGCTCAGAAACCGAAGCATCAAGGAGTACCTGATCAGATGGAAGGATTTACCCATTGAGGATGCCACATGGGAAAAGGAGCACATGGTAAGAGAAGTAGGTTTGGAATTGCTTGAGGACAAGCAATTTCTAGCAAGGACACTGTAATGTCCCCCACCTCTTGATAAAGAGGTGATGAGGAGACTCAGTGGCCTAGGCATCCCCACTAGGCCATAGTCTCACACTGAGGGGGAAGGTCAACTAGACTAAGGTTATATTCTTAAGTTGACTTGAGGAAAAAGGTTAAAAGGAGTAAAAGATAATTCAATAAAAGAATAGAAGTTAACCCTGGGAGTTAATCTAACTCAACAGAGAAATAGAAGGAAAAGTATAAATAGAAGGTTGGGGCGCACCTATTATTCATTCTGGATTTGGGTATTTGCTTGTTATTTCTCTTGAGCATATAGTTTGGGGGTTTTGTTGTACAAACCCTTGTGAGAAACTCAGTGGTGAAAGACCCACTCACTTGTTCCGCAGCTTGGTCTCGGGGATGAAAGACTCCACCCACACCATTCTACACTCAACACACTTCCACCTATCAATTCAGAAAAGTAGTAGGGTCGTACTGTTCATGAGTTTCCAGCAAGGGCGCATCATCATCTAGAGAAGGGTTCGATCCAGCTAATCAGGAGAGCCTTTGGTCATTTTGACACTTGGGTTTTACTTGCAGGATCTCAACCATCATTTTGAGGGTTTTCCAGAGAGTTATCACCAGTGGATATTTAGCTTCAGATTGGGACGACTTGGAGGCAAGAGGACATCATGTGATTCAGTCTTTCTCAGATTTAGGAAGATCTACTTGGAATCTAGGTCTAAAACTTCTCATACGGGTTTCCCATAGCCCGATCTACATTTCTAGAGAGTTTTAGAGCATTTGGAGGTCTCCTTCATCAGGGTCGAGTTATCTAGGGTTTCAGGCATCTAGGAGGGCACAACTTCATTTGAGGATTCAGTGTTTGGAGGGGTTTGCCTTAACCTTTTAGCTTGAGACTTCATGAGGGGGTTATTGTCACCTAGATCTATCATTTGGCAAAGTTTGGACTCATTTGTAGTCTTCCTACAGTTGGGCTGAATTATTGAGGGTTTTAGCTATCTACTAGAGCGTGGCATCTTCCAGACTGAGGAGCTTGGGATTCATACGGCCCAGATCTACTTGCCTTAGTCTTCATCTCTCATCCAGCCTTTGGAGGCTTATTTTGTATCGACGGAGCATTTTGTAGCAGCTCGTATTTATTATCTATTGGGACATCTGAGGATTATTCTAGATCTGCCCTCTATTGTATCTGTTCCATGCTTCTTATAATAAAAGGTCAGATCTATGCGTGTGTTCTCTATATCTTGAATGTATTGTGATCTTTCATGTGTTGGATAAATCTTGTATAAACACCACTTAACAATTGGACAACTCAATAAGTCACTTGCACATCAAACACTACAGTGGTAGTTAGTGGTTTCAAGCGAAAAAAATTGGCTTGGGATCATTACAACGTTGCACAAATAAAAAACTGTATTCAAGATAAGAATGAAAACACATGAAGAGTGAACAAAACACTGTCATCGAGAGTATGTTCACCAGGTAGAAATCTTTAATCCATGCATAAAACGGGTCCAACCAATCTGTTGTATTGCTATTATTTCCTAAAAAATCCAACACTTACAATATCCAAAAAATAACTATTTAAAAGAGTTGCAGAGGCTCTCATCCTTAGGGGACTGAGACCTGAATTTAGGGAACTATTCGTAAAAAAAAAAAAAATCTTCACTAAGATACTGGAATTAATCAGCAAGAGTGGTTCTTATCACACACAGAAGACCACTCTTGCATCTAATTTATAAAAATGATGGACTTAATCAAATAACAACTACTATTGTTTCTGTGATAGAAATGATGCATGTGTTGGAGGAGTTGAGTGGCCAAAAATATGCCTCGGAGTGACAGAGCAGAGCTCTGTGTTGAACGACGACATGTCTGCGAGCTGTTGGAGGCCACTGGAGATAACCAGCTGCATGAGCAGAGCTTGCTGAAGTGTTTATGGAACTAATATGCGTTGACCTGTGACTAAGACTTAGCTCTCTGTCTATGCCTGAGCTTTTGGAAGCCAAGTGCACTCTGTGATGACCCTGTCAGTTGCCATCTGTACCTGTGAAATAGCTTTGCTGGAATGGTTGTCGGACCATCGGGCATGAGGGGAGATGTGGAGGCGAGCATCCAATCGGGAGATGGGATGAATGGACGTGAGGGTAGATGACGTGTAGTGAGGGATACGGGTGGTGCATAGGAAGAGGAGGAGTAGATAGGTTGGGAAGTGAGTGGAGAACAGGTGGCGAAAGGCGAGAGGGGGTGGTATTGAAAAACAACCCGGGAGGAACTCGGAGTGGTGTGTAGGCGGTAAGCGGATTAGAGAGGGGGGGGGTCCGAGTTCTTGAGGAGTTGCCACGTTAGGTAGGGCCCACGATGGGAAAACCACTTGCTCAGACCCTTGGTCTGGAGAGTTGGGCCACTGCCGATGGAGATCAGTGTGGGGTTTAACGGAGGACAAGTGTCGAGTGGTGAGCGGAGCGAGAGTAGTGAATGGGATGAGTAGAGGTGACATGGAGGTGACGCGGTGATCTAATGTCATTCAAGCCTGTGATTGTGGGAGTTGTTGAGGGCGGTTAGGGTCCACACTGCCTTTGGGCCTGTAATCCCCCACAAGCTGCCACGTACCCTTCCAACAAAACCATGGTTTAAATTGCGGGACCGCTTTGGGAAATTAACGTCTGGGTAGTTTGTGTCCCCGCAGTGAACTATAGTCGTCGATCTGATTACGATCCGAGATCTGGGTGACATTTATTTGTTGCAAGGATCGACGATTCTCGTTGACCTGAGATCAATGGTCCAGATTCACTTCGGACTTTTGGGCTTCAAGTGTTTGGAATGTGAAACATGAAACATCTCCCAGAGGAAAATGTCTGAAGTGAATGATCTGTTGCCACGTGTCATGATGGATGAACGGTCCAGATTCACTTCGAAAGTACGGGTTTCAGGAGTTTCAAATGTGAAGCATGAAAATCTCCCGGAGGAAAATCGTCGAAGTGACGTGGTCATGTGATGTCGTATGATGTCACGACTGCTGAGGTGTCTTTGGAAAGAAAGGTGGCATGTGTCACGTGGAAATGGGCAAATGACACAACCAAATGACCTGAGATGAACGCCATGTGTCCTGCCTCATGAGTGTGCCACGTGTCTCAACTGCTAGTTGCCACGTGCTTCGATACTTCGGGCTTCGGGAGTTTCCAATGTTAGTGCTTCGAAACTTCCCAGAGGAAAATCATTGAAGTAATTGATCTGTCGCCATGTGTCTCGTTTGATGGATGGTCTAGATTTACTTCAAGACTTCAAGTCTTTGGCTCTTCAAGACTTTCAAATGTGAAACATGAAATTCTCCCAGAGGAAAATCCCCAAAGTGAATGATCTACTGTCGCGTGTGGTGACCAACGAACGGTCCAGATTCTCTTCGGAAATATGGGCTTTGGGAGTTTCAAATGTGAAGAGTGAAAAATCTCCGGAAGGAAAATCATCGAAGCGACGTGTCAGGTTCTCGGGACTTCGACTCTTCGGGTCTTTGGGAACTCAGTACTTTGAACTTGATATTAAAACTCGCGCGATTCTGGAACCTGAATGGACGAGAGTCGTTGATCTATTATTTGCTTGGTGGATCTTTACCGTTGAAAATTTACCTATTTGTTCCCACAGTCTAAGCCCAAAATTTGTTGTTCTGGATTGTTGCGTCGTGTGCACGGGTTGTACATAGAAAAGGCTTGGTAGACCTGCAGTGAGCTCAATCAATGGTGCACATGATGACAATCATTCTGAAACAAATATGACATTAATTTATCCTTCCAGAAAAATAGAAACATAAATGCACGAAGATTAAAAAATTAATAAGGGCCAAGACACTCAGTAGTGGGAACTGACTTAACAAACCAGAAAAAGGAAAAATTGATGATGGCGTAGGGAAAAAGAGAGGAGAGGCAGGTGTTGCAGACCTAGGTTACAATAGATACTATGACTACAACACATAGAAATAATAGTTGTTCCTGCATATATAGTACACGACAGTTCGCAAGTTCCATACGAGCCACAGATTGATAATTAAATGCATAGTCTTTATAACTATATTGTTGGGAAATCAAGGAGGTGATTAAAGGACCCAACATTTTTGTCGTTGTTGTCGAGGAACTGTTTTGATTAGTCATGCATGCAAAGACAACTACTCCATTTTGAAGGTCTTTCTGAGTAGGTTCACACCTTTTATCTTGCAACAATCAATGATTGCTTGGTATAAAAAGAGTAAGTTGTGACCTTTCGATGTAAGTAACCAAATGGTTGAAAGTAAAGAGTACCCCATTTTTGGGCCAAAGAATTGCAACAATAAATATTGAATCCCTCAACTCACTTTAATTATCAACCAATGGATTGTGCAAACTTATGAGGTGTCGTGTACTATATATGCAACTACAAAGGTCTAATCTCGACTACTTGAAAATTGCATAATGTGCAACTTTGGAAGTTCAATCTGCTTAACCTTTCACACCATTGAATTTGTGACCTTCACTCTTAATGCCCTTATACAATATATGGTGCATAGAGTAATAAGCTTAGAAATTTGCTGCAAAAGTCTTTCATGGTTACATTTCCCAATTTGAGTTCATAAAATTCTTTAGCCTTACCTTCATAATATTGTTTCTTAAAATATCATTTAAAAGTATTCCAAGTGATTTTACGTTCCTTAATATTCTTTACTCTCTTGATATCTTGCCACCAAATATTAGCCTTATCAGTTACATTATAGATGGTCATTCTTGTTTTGAGTTCACTTGAATAATTATATATCTGAAAGTATTTTTGCATCCCAGAAAGCTAAGCTTCTACCTCTTCTCCAATCTCAATCTAACCATTAAAGATTGGAGTTTTATCTTTTTAAATTCTCCCATAATTTTCTCATACATTTTGATGGACAAAACTATGCTTTCTAGAGAAGAAGGATGAAGACATGTGTCCAAGCATGAGGATTTGATGTTTGGCAATCAATAGTAGAAAGATACAAAGAGTCTGCCACTACCCCAACAAATAACGATGGAAATAAACTCAGTCAAAACAACTCAAGGGATAAAAGTGATATCTTGAATGGTCCAGTTGATTCAGTATATGTCAAGATTATGCATTGTGATTATGCAAATGATATTTGGGACAAACTTCAGAATGTTTATGAAGGAGATGCCAAAGTCAAGGAAGCCGAGCTTCAAACTTATAGAGGTCATTTTGAACAGTTGAAAATGAAGGAAGATGAAAACAATGCAACCTACTTTTTACGAGTTGATGAAACAGTGAATGCAATTAAGGGATTGGGAGAAGAAGTTGACAAAACTAGGATCATTCAAAGGGTACTAAGATCTCTTCCGATGAGATTTGATCCTAAGATTTTAGCACTAGAAGAAAGATAAGATGTGGGTATGATAAGCATGAATGAGCTACATGGAATATTTATAGCTTATGAAATGAGCAAAGAACAAGAAAATCCATCCAAGAAAGAAGCAACTTTCAAGGCATCCAAAAGGACAAAGAAGAAGAAAAATCTCGAATCAAAGCCAAATTGCAATTGTAACAATGATTCATACGGGGATGAAGAAATAGCCAACTTCGTAAGGAATTTGAAGAGAGGAACCGTCAAGTACAAAGGTGTTCTTCCCTTAAAATGTTTCAATTGTGGTAGAATTAGTCATTTTTCTAATAAATGTCCTTATGTTAAGAAGTTAGAAAGTGATGAAGAAGAAGTTCCCAACAAAGAAAATAAATATCAAAAGGGAAACAATAGAAGAGATAATAGGAAAACCTTCAAGAAAAATCTCTACTCAAGAGAAGACAGTTACTCTTCTGATGAAAGCGACAGTGTTTCAGAAAAGGTATTATTTATGGCTAGAGAAAATCATAAAAGAACCTTCTATAGTTCTAAAGAAGAAGGCGAAGTCAATCTCAGATCATAATTAATTAGTGCCTTAGAAGAACTAAAGAAAGAAAGAAAGAAAAACAATGCATTCAAGGTAGAACTAAAGATAAAAGAAGGGTCCCATAATTTCAACTTAGAGGAAGTCAAGAAGATAATCACATAGTTAAAATTCGAGGTAGAAGAAGACAGAAGGATTGAAGAAATACTCATACGTTAGCTAGAAGAAAAGGAGAAGATGATTGAAAGGTTGGAAGCGGAAATAGTCACTATAAGAAAATATCTTCATAAGAATAGCACCGAAACATTGGATGAGATCATCAACAATCAAAGGCCATACTATGAGACGTCCAGGCTAGGATACAACCAGATGCAGACTGAGAAAGGTTCAAGCTCCACAATGAAACAAGCATAACAAAAGAGTTATGCAAAAGTTCTCAAGGGAATTAATTTTGGTCGGCAAGTGTCATAAATGAATAAATACATAAGACTCTCTACATTCAGGAAGCAAGGAAGTTTCAACCATTGTGATGGAAACAACCATTATAATCAGCCAAAGCAAGAATTCAAAAGGACTACACCACAAAGAAGATCATTCACTCCCAGGTATTGAAATTTATTTTTGGGTCATTGTTTTAATTGTACTAACTTTGGACATAAAGTTGTGGATTGCAGAGCATACGAAAGAAATGGTCAAGCAAGAGATGCTTACGTGGCCCCTCACAACATTAAATGTTATAAATTCCACAATTATAGTCACATAGCTCGGAATTGTAGAAGCGTGATGTAGCATTTCACGAAATAAAACACTGATGATAGATACAAGAAGACTTGGAGAAGAAGAGAAAAACAAGAAGAGCAGGTAAATGAAGAACATGTCCAAGGAATCGTACTCATGGGATTTGTAGTAGCACAAGATCATGATGAATTTACAAGTAAAGAGGAAGATGTCAGAATCTAGGAAGAGGATGAAGAGGAAAATGTCAAAATTTAGGAAGAAAATGGAAATAATGTCAGAATACAAGAAGATGGTGAATCTACAGACAAAGAGGAAGATTACCCTGCATCAGAGCGGGTTCTTTTCTGAGCCATTCGGCTTGGAGACTCCCAATAAATATGAATATTGAACAGGGGGAGTATATGCAATAGCTCTACAGATCAGAGAACCATCCTTCGAGCATATTTTAAGTATTCATAGAGATAGATCCATAGTAGTCAGATAACAAAAGTACATAATGACAGATTGATCGGTTGAGAAGTAGTGTTCCCACACAGGTATCGGTGAGAAGTTACACAGGCAGAAATTTATGATTATATTCCACGTATGTATTCCTGAAGGGATATCTTCAATACAAGTTGTTCCAGATATGCAGAGTTTGATTTGCAGATAGAGAAGACCAATGGACACATTTGATTCAGTTTGAGAAACACAAATATGTGATTATCAGTTGTGGCAGAGAAGTATCCAGAACAATACAGTAACAGATGGGTTAGCATTGTGGACAGTTGAGTAGCAGTGTTACGGACATTTTGTGACATATGGACATATATAGATTCTTAGAAGGTACATAGGACATGGATTAGAGAATATCCATAACAGTGGATTGACAATTGGAATCATCAACGAAAGTCACATCGTCAGAAAGAAATCACTAAACAGTATGGTCAAGTGAACATGACAAGTAATTGAAGAAATCAAGTAATGAATGTTTTTAATATATGTCAGAAAATTACAAGAGGCAGCACCAATGGACAATAAGCAGCACTGAAAGAGAGTAAAGGAAACGTATGCAGGTATCCCTACATTGATCTACACTACATCTTGCAGAGAAGTCATGGGAAGAGAAACCGTCAAAGAAAAAGATCATGAAAGAAATATTAGAAGCATACAGATAGGGGGATACATACCATCAGGGGGAGTTATCCTTTTTCCCATGATGTCAAAGGAAGAGAAAGAGAAAGATAAGAAGAGAAAGATTATTTAAAGCATGTATACTCTCAGGGGAAGTCACTCTTTTCTATCAAAAGAGAAGAGGAACATGAGGAGAGAAACATGTGAAGAGAAAGAACAAAGACATGGAAACAGAGAGAAAGAACAGACACATGAAGACAGGGGGAGTAGCCCCAAGGAGATATACCCTTTGCCATTGATGTTAAAGGAGGGGAGAGAGAAACATTGATGAGGAGCAATGGTCATAGGGGGAGCATGAGTGTTGGCATCAATGTTGGTGTTTCCATCAATGCCAAAGGGGGAGATTGTTGGACAATTGGTTTTCATTGATGTCAACCCTTGGATATTGATGTCAACCCTTAGATAAGTCTGGAAGACCTAGAGATGTGTTTGATATTGATGGTGAGTTACTTGTCATTGATGTCAACAAGAGCGGTTGATATCATTGTTGTGGTTGATGGGTGCATTTGATGAAGACTAAATGAAGCTCCGAAGGTGTGGTAATGGGACCCGAAGTTGGTTGAGGAATATGGACATAAAGAATAGTGCAAATGCAGGTAAGACACTCATATATGAATAGTCCTTTTTCGTTTTGTTTCCAGTGATAGGTGGTACACCACGTGGTTCCTCATGGTTAGGGAGATATGGCCTTGTGGAGTTGGAAGCCCCAAAGAATGGTCAAGAAGCCCCTAAACAGTTACAAGTCAATTAATGAATGGGGAAAGTGGTTGTAACAAGAAACTCAAGAAGCCCTAAGAACAATGAAATAGGTTACCTAGAAAAAGTATAAATACACCTCAAGGAGTCTCTCATAAGTACACACACACACTTACATTGAATATCCAACTTGTGAGAATGTTATGGTCTAGTATTTTTGGTCTATCGGTGAATCTAACGGCAAGTCTGAGGTAGTGGAGAAAGTGCGAGGAAAGAGAGAAAGTTTTGGAGCTACAAAATGTTAGGGTTTTTCTGTAACCCTAATTTGGTAGGCCCTCGTGGGTTAGCTTGAGGGTGTCACATGAGGTACCCCCGTGGGTTGCCTAAGGGACATCACATGAGTCCTCGCGTGACATGGAGTCTTAGTCCTGCGAGGCTAAGACAAATCTGGTATAGATGTTGGTACCAGGTTGTTGAAGGCTGTGACAGTGTTACAAGTCAGTATTATAGTACAACAGGTTAGCTAGAGGTTACATGTATGCTTATGTGATTATATCTTATGCTTGGTGATGGTATGGTACATGCTCAAGAAGCATGTCTTGTTGATGCATGATACATATTGGTGATATTAGTATGGTACTTTTATTAGTAGTATATCTTGGCTGTATTGGTATCTTTCTATCTAGTTTGGTTACATGGTGATGATGCTATGATACATGCTTGAGGCTTATTCTTGGTATACTCTTGAAGCATTGGCACATGGTGTATGGTTGTCATTGATATATACATTGTTGAGGAATACACTTGGTATATGACAACACATGTATGAAATACATCTCTTGGTGGTGTTGGTACTTGGTTGAGGTACACCATTGATAGTACTTGCTTGATATGGTATATGGTGTATGGCATGATTGAGTGATATGGTATATTGTTGATGTACTACATGGTTGATACATGGTATGGTACATGACTGATACTTGGTATGGCATTGATGTACATGGTTGATGGTTGAGGCATATGGTACAAGTTATGGTGCATGGTTGATGAATGGTTTGGTACAGGTATTAGTGCATGGTTGATGCACAACTTGGCACAATTGTGGTGCATGGTTGATGCACTTGGTGTGGTACATGGTTGAGACACATATCTAGTGATGGTATGGTGGTGATCTTGGTACATGCTTGATAGATGCATGTGTTGGTGATGTTGGACATTTATTTGAGAGGTGTCCTTGGTATGTGACAGGTTGATCAGTGACAGATTGATGTGATAGGTTGATAGTAATAGGTTGGTGATAGTGACAGGTTGGTGATAGTGACATGTTGGATAGGTTGATCAGTGATAGGTTGACAGTAATATGTCGGTGAAAGTGATAGGTTGGATACAATGACAGGTTGATGTGACAGAGACAGTGCCAATGACAGTGATAGTGGTAGTGACAGTTGGTCTACATTTATATTTCAGGGTGGCAGGACAGGGCAAGGGAAGGGGGTTGTAGCCTCCTTCCGGTTGGTGTTGGAGAACACAAAGAGTAGGAGCTTCCTTTAGGTTGGAGCCTGATAATTAGGGGGTTGTAGCCTCCTTCTTATTGGAGCCAGAGATATCAAGGAGTTGTAGCTTCCTTTAGGTTGGAGCCTGTAAATAGGGGGTTGGAGCCTCCTTCCAGTTGTAGCTGGAGAATTTGGAAGTTGGTACTTCCTATGAATGTATTCTTTTGATATATAAGAAAACATTTCGTGGTTTTCTCCCATTTGGGTTTCCACGTAAATTTTGGTGTATTGTGTATTTGATGTGATGTGATGCTTATGTTTATATGCTCATGATATATTTATGATACATTGATGATATACTAATGATTAAGTTGAAGTTTATATATTGTGGTTAAAAGTGGTAAAATTGCAAATATTGATTCACCCTCCCTCTTAGTATTCCAACAATATGTTCCTCAAACATGTAAACATATACCAAAGTACATCTCAAACTATGTGCCCAATATCCAAGATGCTCCTCAAACCATATTTCAAAAGCATGCCTTAAGCATGTGCCAAACCATCCAAGATATGCCTTAAGAATATACCATAACCATCAAAATAGAACATATATAAAGCATAACTTTAGTCATATAGCAACCTGGTGTATGTGATCATAGACCTGTAGACCTTCCTCGATTTCAACAACAAGATAATAACATCTTTATCAAACTTTACCTCAGTCTCACGAGACTAGTTTTTGGATTAGTCACATACCCCAACTTTCAACAAGCATAAATTTGTACCTGTAATGAATAAAGGTTTGGAAATTGTACCCCATATTATTAAATATCTTCTCTTAAATTCCTCCAAGTTTCACTCCTTGAATCGTCCCTGAAAAGGACTTATAGCGAAAATGGAAGACCTTGTTGAATTATGTCTTATTTTGGGGAGCAAACTTGTAGAGCATGCCATGCATGGACTGTTTTATTACGGTTCTAAAACTCACACACAACATACTACAGACTGTATTGTTTGCAATTCAATTGGTCTCACAGAATTTGGGTCCTCTATGAAGAAGTTATGATTGTGTTTCTTAGAACACATGTTTGAAACTAGTTTCAAAACAGTCAAAAACCCTATCTTCCACATAGTTTATCTCCAAAAATAGAACAAACCAAATGCTAAAAGTTTTACCAAGGGTACCTTGATATGTCTTCTCGACATCCTCCAAGTTTCGTTATATGAATAGTTCTAGAAAACAATTTATAGTGAAAATGGTAAGATGACCTTTAAATAACATACCTTAGAACACATCATCACAAGACTTCATCCTCCCTTGGAATTTCACCCTTCTTCACTTCATATTCCCTCGAAATTTGCCTCATATAAAAATTGAATACAAATTACAATATTGACGACACAAACCTTTGGCTGGTCCACCTCATGCTTGATACACGCCCAATATTATTGTAGCATTGATCATTTCAAAAGAATTTTCACAATTATCAAACAAGTTTTTTATACTCATCATGAAAGTGGTCAAGTTGTTACAAAGTTTCACTATCTAACCTTGGGGGTTTACAAAGAACTATCACCTTAAAGAGTTTGACAAATCAAGTATCGCCCATGTTGTCGAGACTTGAACTTTTCATTAGACATGAGTACATGACCCTTTTCACAATAAAACATAGTGTTGTCCTAATATAACAACACCCAAATTTTATTTATGTGTCCTTAATTCACACAAAAATTTGTAATACATCATAGGGAATTTAATAATTTCATTTTTTGATTGGATTGTAAACCCAAACGTGTGTTTTCTCATGGTTGTAGCAACTTGCTAGTGATATGATTTGAGTAATAAAACCAAGTACTTTCATCCAACTTGCTTTTACTTTGCTCATATTGCTTTCTAGATCGCTTTAATTGATTTGTTGGGCCCAGTTACTACCCACAATATTTAGCTATAAGAAATCATTGAGTTGTAGGTTTCATAGGCGTATTTATCTTCTTTTTACCCTTCCATGCTTGAAAATTTTACCTAGCTAGTTGATTTGGGCCCCAATTAATCTCGTAAGCTTGTTTAAATCTATTTTCTGGGTGTGGAAGAGTTGTAAAAGTTGGTTATTTGCTCTTTTTTCTTTGTTGGTCTAAACATTAGTGAGCCCATAACCCCCCTACCTTGTACATTTTCATTAGTTTTCAGCTGCTTCAACCCTCCAAGGAGTTGAGGAAGGACAATACCTTGTTGGGTGGTCCTAAGAGGGCTTGCACACAAGTCCATGGCCTCTCCTTCTACCCCTATCACTTCTTTAGAAATATGATCATTTGATGTGTTTTTCCTCTATCAAGCTCCTAAAGAGGCACGCAATCATCTGACTGTCGAATAGGTAGGATTTGCCTCAAATGCTGGATTTTGCTTATCACACCAACTAAAAATTACATTAATGTTCAGGGATAAATTAATTTATATAATCATTAATGTTTGAGACAATTGTATGCACACTAAAACCACTGCAAAATGTAATTAACCATGAAATGAACATTTAATTTATAATGGGTTGAAGAGAGTAAATGTATTAGTTAAGTATTGATTAAATAATAATTAACACTTATTATTTCTTAGTTTTATTGGTAATATCATACACAAAACCTGCTTTCACACCCTACACCAAACACCAAACTCCCATAACAAAATGACAACTCATGAGACAATGAGTGATTCTTTCGAGTGTTCACAACACAAAATGCATCAATTCAACCCAGGTTGACCTCTTTGTTGTAGGTTTTCCAATGTCAAAATTTTATTTTCAATGCCCAACCACACAAATCCTCTTTTTATGTTAGGTGATAGACTTCCACACTAGCTTCCACCACCATCTTTTATCTTGTTCCAATGTATAAAGAGGGCCATTTTATAGCCCAACTATATATTTAGATTTTGCACCCTATTTGAGACTATCATATTGTCTCTTGACAATGTAGAAGCTTTATGTTGTGAGGTAGTGAACTAATTCCACTCTTGCAAAATAATTCCTTTCAAACGAATGTCTTTCCCTTACAATCGACCAATCTTTAATCTATCCACTACATCTAGGCAAATATATATTTGTTAACATTTTTTGTACCCTTGATAATAGAGTTTGATACAAAACGTCACACATTTTATAAGATGGATCTAGTGCAATACAATCATCATCCCCTATCATTTCTTACTTTCCATTTCCAACTTGATAAACACGATACTTACCAACCAACTTGAAAGAACCAACTAGTGCTTTCCAAAAAGAAGAGCCACATGTGCTTTGTTTAATAGGAGCTTGAATCCAATCTAACATGGGCATTGAAATAATATACTTCCTATATGAAATATGTTGTGATAAACCTTGTCCCAAAATGATCCTCCTCATAATAATGTTTTTATCTTTTGTTTTCGTTCTTTGTCTTTATAGCACTAGCTTTGATACAATGTTGAAAATCTTGGACACACACAATTTCTCTTCTTGGTTTCCTCTCCAATCCTTTACAAGAGCTCATTGACCAACTCTCAAACCAAAACTAAATTATATTTGAGTCTAAACAATGGCTTCTTAGGTCATTGAAAATA
>ML810903.1:31796-49692 GCA_009831015.1 Picea engelmannii
GTGTACTATATATGCAACTACAAAGGTCTAATCTCGACTACTTGAAAATTGCATAATGTGCAACTTTGGAAGTTCAATCTGCTTAACCTTTCACACCATTGAATTTGTGACCTTCACTCTTAATGCCCTTATACAATATATGGTGCATAGAGTAATAAGCTTAGAAATTTGCTGCAAAAGTCTTTCATGGTTACATTTCCCAATTTGAGTTCATAAAATTCTTTAGCCTTACCTTCATAATATTGTTTCTTAAAATATCATTTAAAAGTATTCCAAGTGATTTTACGTTCCTTAATATTCTTTACTCTCTTGATATCTTGCCACCAAATATTAGCCTTATCAGTTACATTATAGATGGTCATTCTTGTTTTGAGTTCACTTGAATAATTATATATCTGAAAGTATTTTTGCATCCCAGAAAGCTAAGCTTCTACCTCTTCTCCAATCTCAATCTAACCATTAAAGATTGGAGTTTTATCTTTTTAAATTCTCCCATAATTTTCTCATACATTTTGATGGACAAAACTATGCTTTCTAGAGAAGAAGGATGAAGACATGTGTCCAAGCATGAGGATTTGATGTTTGGCAATCAATAGTAGAAAGATACAAAGAGTCTGCCACTACCCCAACAAATAACGATGGAAATAAACTCAGTCAAAACAACTCAAGGGATAAAAGTGATATCTTGAATGGTCCAGTTGATTCAGTATATGTCAAGATTATGCATTGTGATTATGCAAATGATATTTGGGACAAACTTCAGAATGTTTATGAAGGAGATGCCAAAGTCAAGGAAGCCGAGCTTCAAACTTATAGAGGTCATTTTGAACAGTTGAAAATGAAGGAAGATGAAAACAATGCAACCTACTTTTTACGAGTTGATGAAACAGTGAATGCAATTAAGGGATTGGGAGAAGAAGTTGACAAAACTAGGATCATTCAAAGGGTACTAAGATCTCTTCCGATGAGATTTGATCCTAAGATTTTAGCACTAGAAGAAAGATAAGATGTGGGTATGATAAGCATGAATGAGCTACATGGAATATTTATAGCTTATGAAATGAGCAAAGAACAAGAAAATCCATCCAAGAAAGAAGCAACTTTCAAGGCATCCAAAAGGACAAAGAAGAAGAAAAATCTCGAATCAAAGCCAAATTGCAATTGTAACAATGATTCATACGGGGATGAAGAAATAGCCAACTTCGTAAGGAATTTGAAGAGAGGAACCGTCAAGTACAAAGGTGTTCTTCCCTTAAAATGTTTCAATTGTGGTAGAATTAGTCATTTTTCTAATAAATGTCCTTATGTTAAGAAGTTAGAAAGTGATGAAGAAGAAGTTCCCAACAAAGAAAATAAATATCAAAAGGGAAACAATAGAAGAGATAATAGGAAAACCTTCAAGAAAAATCTCTACTCAAGAGAAGACAGTTACTCTTCTGATGAAAGCGACAGTGTTTCAGAAAAGGTATTATTTATGGCTAGAGAAAATCATAAAAGAACCTTCTATAGTTCTAAAGAAGAAGGCGAAGTCAATCTCAGATCATAATTAATTAGTGCCTTAGAAGAACTAAAGAAAGAAAGAAAGAAAAACAATGCATTCAAGGTAGAACTAAAGATAAAAGAAGGGTCCCATAATTTCAACTTAGAGGAAGTCAAGAAGATAATCACATAGTTAAAATTCGAGGTAGAAGAAGACAGAAGGATTGAAGAAATACTCATACGTTAGCTAGAAGAAAAGGAGAAGATGATTGAAAGGTTGGAAGCGGAAATAGTCACTATAAGAAAATATCTTCATAAGAATAGCACCGAAACATTGGATGAGATCATCAACAATCAAAGGCCATACTATGAGACGTCCAGGCTAGGATACAACCAGATGCAGACTGAGAAAGGTTCAAGCTCCACAATGAAACAAGCATAACAAAAGAGTTATGCAAAAGTTCTCAAGGGAATTAATTTTGGTCGGCAAGTGTCATAAATGAATAAATACATAAGACTCTCTACATTCAGGAAGCAAGGAAGTTTCAACCATTGTGATGGAAACAACCATTATAATCAGCCAAAGCAAGAATTCAAAAGGACTACACCACAAAGAAGATCATTCACTCCCAGGTATTGAAATTTATTTTTGGGTCATTGTTTTAATTGTACTAACTTTGGACATAAAGTTGTGGATTGCAGAGCATACGAAAGAAATGGTCAAGCAAGAGATGCTTACGTGGCCCCTCACAACATTAAATGTTATAAATTCCACAATTATAGTCACATAGCTCGGAATTGTAGAAGCGTGATGTAGCATTTCACGAAATAAAACACTGATGATAGATACAAGAAGACTTGGAGAAGAAGAGAAAAACAAGAAGAGCAGGTAAATGAAGAACATGTCCAAGGAATCGTACTCATGGGATTTGTAGTAGCACAAGATCATGATGAATTTACAAGTAAAGAGGAAGATGTCAGAATCTAGGAAGAGGATGAAGAGGAAAATGTCAAAATTTAGGAAGAAAATGGAAATAATGTCAGAATACAAGAAGATGGTGAATCTACAGACAAAGAGGAAGATTACCCTGCATCAGAGCGGGTTCTTTTCTGAGCCATTCGGCTTGGAGACTCCCAATAAATATGAATATTGAACAGGGGGAGTATATGCAATAGCTCTACAGATCAGAGAACCATCCTTCGAGCATATTTTAAGTATTCATAGAGATAGATCCATAGTAGTCAGATAACAAAAGTACATAATGACAGATTGATCGGTTGAGAAGTAGTGTTCCCACACAGGTATCGGTGAGAAGTTACACAGGCAGAAATTTATGATTATATTCCACGTATGTATTCCTGAAGGGATATCTTCAATACAAGTTGTTCCAGATATGCAGAGTTTGATTTGCAGATAGAGAAGACCAATGGACACATTTGATTCAGTTTGAGAAACACAAATATGTGATTATCAGTTGTGGCAGAGAAGTATCCAGAACAATACAGTAACAGATGGGTTAGCATTGTGGACAGTTGAGTAGCAGTGTTACGGACATTTTGTGACATATGGACATATATAGATTCTTAGAAGGTACATAGGACATGGATTAGAGAATATCCATAACAGTGGATTGACAATTGGAATCATCAACGAAAGTCACATCGTCAGAAAGAAATCACTAAACAGTATGGTCAAGTGAACATGACAAGTAATTGAAGAAATCAAGTAATGAATGTTTTTAATATATGTCAGAAAATTACAAGAGGCAGCACCAATGGACAATAAGCAGCACTGAAAGAGAGTAAAGGAAACGTATGCAGGTATCCCTACATTGATCTACACTACATCTTGCAGAGAAGTCATGGGAAGAGAAACCGTCAAAGAAAAAGATCATGAAAGAAATATTAGAAGCATACAGATAGGGGGATACATACCATCAGGGGGAGTTATCCTTTTTCCCATGATGTCAAAGGAAGAGAAAGAGAAAGATAAGAAGAGAAAGATTATTTAAAGCATGTATACTCTCAGGGGAAGTCACTCTTTTCTATCAAAAGAGAAGAGGAACATGAGGAGAGAAACATGTGAAGAGAAAGAACAAAGACATGGAAACAGAGAGAAAGAACAGACACATGAAGACAGGGGGAGTAGCCCCAAGGAGATATACCCTTTGCCATTGATGTTAAAGGAGGGGAGAGAGAAACATTGATGAGGAGCAATGGTCATAGGGGGAGCATGAGTGTTGGCATCAATGTTGGTGTTTCCATCAATGCCAAAGGGGGAGATTGTTGGACAATTGGTTTTCATTGATGTCAACCCTTGGATATTGATGTCAACCCTTAGATAAGTCTGGAAGACCTAGAGATGTGTTTGATATTGATGGTGAGTTACTTGTCATTGATGTCAACAAGAGCGGTTGATATCATTGTTGTGGTTGATGGGTGCATTTGATGAAGACTAAATGAAGCTCCGAAGGTGTGGTAATGGGACCCGAAGTTGGTTGAGGAATATGGACATAAAGAATAGTGCAAATGCAGGTAAGACACTCATATATGAATAGTCCTTTTTCGTTTTGTTTCCAGTGATAGGTGGTACACCACGTGGTTCCTCATGGTTAGGGAGATATGGCCTTGTGGAGTTGGAAGCCCCAAAGAATGGTCAAGAAGCCCCTAAACAGTTACAAGTCAATTAATGAATGGGGAAAGTGGTTGTAACAAGAAACTCAAGAAGCCCTAAGAACAATGAAATAGGTTACCTAGAAAAAGTATAAATACACCTCAAGGAGTCTCTCATAAGTACACACACACACTTACATTGAATATCCAACTTGTGAGAATGTTATGGTCTAGTATTTTTGGTCTATCGGTGAATCTAACGGCAAGTCTGAGGTAGTGGAGAAAGTGCGAGGAAAGAGAGAAAGTTTTGGAGCTACAAAATGTTAGGGTTTTTCTGTAACCCTAATTTGGTAGGCCCTCGTGGGTTAGCTTGAGGGTGTCACATGAGGTACCCCCGTGGGTTGCCTAAGGGACATCACATGAGTCCTCGCGTGACATGGAGTCTTAGTCCTGCGAGGCTAAGACAAATCTGGTATAGATGTTGGTACCAGGTTGTTGAAGGCTGTGACAGTGTTACAAGTCAGTATTATAGTACAACAGGTTAGCTAGAGGTTACATGTATGCTTATGTGATTATATCTTATGCTTGGTGATGGTATGGTACATGCTCAAGAAGCATGTCTTGTTGATGCATGATACATATTGGTGATATTAGTATGGTACTTTTATTAGTAGTATATCTTGGCTGTATTGGTATCTTTCTATCTAGTTTGGTTACATGGTGATGATGCTATGATACATGCTTGAGGCTTATTCTTGGTATACTCTTGAAGCATTGGCACATGGTGTATGGTTGTCATTGATATATACATTGTTGAGGAATACACTTGGTATATGACAACACATGTATGAAATACATCTCTTGGTGGTGTTGGTACTTGGTTGAGGTACACCATTGATAGTACTTGCTTGATATGGTATATGGTGTATGGCATGATTGAGTGATATGGTATATTGTTGATGTACTACATGGTTGATACATGGTATGGTACATGACTGATACTTGGTATGGCATTGATGTACATGGTTGATGGTTGAGGCATATGGTACAAGTTATGGTGCATGGTTGATGAATGGTTTGGTACAGGTATTAGTGCATGGTTGATGCACAACTTGGCACAATTGTGGTGCATGGTTGATGCACTTGGTGTGGTACATGGTTGAGACACATATCTAGTGATGGTATGGTGGTGATCTTGGTACATGCTTGATAGATGCATGTGTTGGTGATGTTGGACATTTATTTGAGAGGTGTCCTTGGTATGTGACAGGTTGATCAGTGACAGATTGATGTGATAGGTTGATAGTAATAGGTTGGTGATAGTGACAGGTTGGTGATAGTGACATGTTGGATAGGTTGATCAGTGATAGGTTGACAGTAATATGTCGGTGAAAGTGATAGGTTGGATACAATGACAGGTTGATGTGACAGAGACAGTGCCAATGACAGTGATAGTGGTAGTGACAGTTGGTCTACATTTATATTTCAGGGTGGCAGGACAGGGCAAGGGAAGGGGGTTGTAGCCTCCTTCCGGTTGGTGTTGGAGAACACAAAGAGTAGGAGCTTCCTTTAGGTTGGAGCCTGATAATTAGGGGGTTGTAGCCTCCTTCTTATTGGAGCCAGAGATATCAAGGAGTTGTAGCTTCCTTTAGGTTGGAGCCTGTAAATAGGGGGTTGGAGCCTCCTTCCAGTTGTAGCTGGAGAATTTGGAAGTTGGTACTTCCTATGAATGTATTCTTTTGATATATAAGAAAACATTTCGTGGTTTTCTCCCATTTGGGTTTCCACGTAAATTTTGGTGTATTGTGTATTTGATGTGATGTGATGCTTATGTTTATATGCTCATGATATATTTATGATACATTGATGATATACTAATGATTAAGTTGAAGTTTATATATTGTGGTTAAAAGTGGTAAAATTGCAAATATTGATTCACCCTCCCTCTTAGTATTCCAACAATATGTTCCTCAAACATGTAAACATATACCAAAGTACATCTCAAACTATGTGCCCAATATCCAAGATGCTCCTCAAACCATATTTCAAAAGCATGCCTTAAGCATGTGCCAAACCATCCAAGATATGCCTTAAGAATATACCATAACCATCAAAATAGAACATATATAAAGCATAACTTTAGTCATATAGCAACCTGGTGTATGTGATCATAGACCTGTAGACCTTCCTCGATTTCAACAACAAGATAATAACATCTTTATCAAACTTTACCTCAGTCTCACGAGACTAGTTTTTGGATTAGTCACATACCCCAACTTTCAACAAGCATAAATTTGTACCTGTAATGAATAAAGGTTTGGAAATTGTACCCCATATTATTAAATATCTTCTCTTAAATTCCTCCAAGTTTCACTCCTTGAATCGTCCCTGAAAAGGACTTATAGCGAAAATGGAAGACCTTGTTGAATTATGTCTTATTTTGGGGAGCAAACTTGTAGAGCATGCCATGCATGGACTGTTTTATTACGGTTCTAAAACTCACACACAACATACTACAGACTGTATTGTTTGCAATTCAATTGGTCTCACAGAATTTGGGTCCTCTATGAAGAAGTTATGATTGTGTTTCTTAGAACACATGTTTGAAACTAGTTTCAAAACAGTCAAAAACCCTATCTTCCACATAGTTTATCTCCAAAAATAGAACAAACCAAATGCTAAAAGTTTTACCAAGGGTACCTTGATATGTCTTCTCGACATCCTCCAAGTTTCGTTATATGAATAGTTCTAGAAAACAATTTATAGTGAAAATGGTAAGATGACCTTTAAATAACATACCTTAGAACACATCATCACAAGACTTCATCCTCCCTTGGAATTTCACCCTTCTTCACTTCATATTCCCTCGAAATTTGCCTCATATAAAAATTGAATACAAATTACAATATTGACGACACAAACCTTTGGCTGGTCCACCTCATGCTTGATACACGCCCAATATTATTGTAGCATTGATCATTTCAAAAGAATTTTCACAATTATCAAACAAGTTTTTTATACTCATCATGAAAGTGGTCAAGTTGTTACAAAGTTTCACTATCTAACCTTGGGGGTTTACAAAGAACTATCACCTTAAAGAGTTTGACAAATCAAGTATCGCCCATGTTGTCGAGACTTGAACTTTTCATTAGACATGAGTACATGACCCTTTTCACAATAAAACATAGTGTTGTCCTAATATAACAACACCCAAATTTTATTTATGTGTCCTTAATTCACACAAAAATTTGTAATACATCATAGGGAATTTAATAATTTCATTTTTTGATTGGATTGTAAACCCAAACGTGTGTTTTCTCATGGTTGTAGCAACTTGCTAGTGATATGATTTGAGTAATAAAACCAAGTACTTTCATCCAACTTGCTTTTACTTTGCTCATATTGCTTTCTAGATCGCTTTAATTGATTTGTTGGGCCCAGTTACTACCCACAATATTTAGCTATAAGAAATCATTGAGTTGTAGGTTTCATAGGCGTATTTATCTTCTTTTTACCCTTCCATGCTTGAAAATTTTACCTAGCTAGTTGATTTGGGCCCCAATTAATCTCGTAAGCTTGTTTAAATCTATTTTCTGGGTGTGGAAGAGTTGTAAAAGTTGGTTATTTGCTCTTTTTTCTTTGTTGGTCTAAACATTAGTGAGCCCATAACCCCCCTACCTTGTACATTTTCATTAGTTTTCAGCTGCTTCAACCCTCCAAGGAGTTGAGGAAGGACAATACCTTGTTGGGTGGTCCTAAGAGGGCTTGCACACAAGTCCATGGCCTCTCCTTCTACCCCTATCACTTCTTTAGAAATATGATCATTTGATGTGTTTTTCCTCTATCAAGCTCCTAAAGAGGCACGCAATCATCTGACTGTCGAATAGGTAGGATTTGCCTCAAATGCTGGATTTTGCTTATCACACCAACTAAAAATTACATTAATGTTCAGGGATAAATTAATTTATATAATCATTAATGTTTGAGACAATTGTATGCACACTAAAACCACTGCAAAATGTAATTAACCATGAAATGAACATTTAATTTATAATGGGTTGAAGAGAGTAAATGTATTAGTTAAGTATTGATTAAATAATAATTAACACTTATTATTTCTTAGTTTTATTGGTAATATCATACACAAAACCTGCTTTCACACCCTACACCAAACACCAAACTCCCATAACAAAATGACAACTCATGAGACAATGAGTGATTCTTTCGAGTGTTCACAACACAAAATGCATCAATTCAACCCAGGTTGACCTCTTTGTTGTAGGTTTTCCAATGTCAAAATTTTATTTTCAATGCCCAACCACACAAATCCTCTTTTTATGTTAGGTGATAGACTTCCACACTAGCTTCCACCACCATCTTTTATCTTGTTCCAATGTATAAAGAGGGCCATTTTATAGCCCAACTATATATTTAGATTTTGCACCCTATTTGAGACTATCATATTGTCTCTTGACAATGTAGAAGCTTTATGTTGTGAGGTAGTGAACTAATTCCACTCTTGCAAAATAATTCCTTTCAAACGAATGTCTTTCCCTTACAATCGACCAATCTTTAATCTATCCACTACATCTAGGCAAATATATATTTGTTAACATTTTTTGTACCCTTGATAATAGAGTTTGATACAAAACGTCACACATTTTATAAGATGGATCTAGTGCAATACAATCATCATCCCCTATCATTTCTTACTTTCCATTTCCAACTTGATAAACACGATACTTACCAACCAACTTGAAAGAACCAACTAGTGCTTTCCAAAAAGAAGAGCCACATGTGCTTTGTTTAATAGGAGCTTGAATCCAATCTAACATGGGCATTGAAATAATATACTTCCTATATGAAATATGTTGTGATAAACCTTGTCCCAAAATGATCCTCCTCATAATAATGTTTTTATCTTTTGTTTTCGTTCTTTGTCTTTATAGCACTAGCTTTGATACAATGTTGAAAATCTTGGACACACACAATTTCTCTTCTTGGTTTCCTCTCCAATCCTTTACAAGAGCTCATTGACCAACTCTCAAACCAAAACTAAATTATATTTGAGTCTAAACAATGGCTTCTTAGGTCATTGAAAATAGGTAGCTAACATAATGCCTCACCCGTGTTTAATTCCTACCATGTGACATGCTAGTGCTTGTGGGTGCATGTGAATACACAGATAATAGTTGGGGCTAAGTGTAATTACCAAATAACTTTGATGGAATAAATACCCTTATCACAACATCTATGTTGAAGACGATTAAATTAAATAGTGCCAATAATTCTTCTATAATACGAAATCTAAATACATTAACCACATAAAATACAAAACTAATTCATTTATTTTTATTATTTTTAAATTTTATTTTTTATTTTATAAACTAAACTTTATCAGCAACACATCAAATACAATTATATTCATTAAATTCTAAATTCATATTTATACATCTAAAACTTCGTTCAAACAAGGCTGCATGGCAGCTTATACCTGCCACTATGCATGTATAATAAAATAAAACAATAGTTGTATTGAATCCACCTCATGCGTTGAGATGAATAACAAATTCATTTGTTGAATATGACAGGCAAGCGTCATCTCATTAAATGACGTTGAAGATCCTTCCTCAGCCATTGCAATAAGAGATGCATTTGAACAACTAATCACAATTGAGAAAAATGTTTTAAAATAATTAAAAAAATCAAATTGTAATGTTATACCTTTAAAAATGCTCAAAATTATTTTGGTCAAACCCAACTAATAGACGATCAATAGCATATCCAATACTATATACCACCCCAAGCGGCAGGTATAATAACCAATATTCCTTCATATTATTTTGAATGATCTAAAAAAAAACCCAATTTCATAAAACATTTAGATTATACATTATAAAACACTCAAATTTATATTTAAGGTTAACACTCAAAATTTGTAATATAAAAATAAAACTTATATTTAAGTTTACCCCTTAAAAAATTGTGAAAAAAAATATACAAATGCCATTAACTTTGAATTGTACAAAATATTATATTATTTTATTTTTAACTTTAACTCTCAAAATATAATGGGACGGCTTCATCCAGCTCATTAAGGAAACTGGCGTGCAACTACAAGATAAGCCAGATACCCTCATCTGGACGGGAGGAGACTGTTCCGGCCAGCTCAACGCAAAAAATGTTTACCAAGCTTTGGCATCAATTATCTGGAAACCATTAAACGCTAGCTGGAGACAGAGGATTTGGAGGGACAAATGCCCATTGAAGCTCAAACTATTTGCGTGGCTCCTGATCGAAAACAAATTACTAGTCTGGGAAAAGTTGCAAGCTCGAGGCTGGGAGGGCCCGAATCGTTGTATCCTTTGCAAACTTTCCAGCGAAACAATACTCCATGTCTTCAATCATTGCTCCTTCATCCGCTCGATCTGGACTATTCTATCAACGACGATAAAGTTCACCTCTTCATGGTCGAGTTCCAGTGTTCACGGCTGCTTTCGCAAATGGTTCAATGATAACAGAACTCATACAATGCTCCCTGTCCACCTTTGCTGGCAAGTCTGGAAGGCCAGGAATGCAACAATTTTTAAAGAGAAGACTCCATCAATTCAAAGAGTGTCAAACTACATTCTTGCTGAGGCGACCAACTCAGGTAAGATCGTAAAGGTTCTGCCCCCCATAAGGCACAAATTTGCCTTCCCAATTGACAGGGCAATGGCCTGGTTCGACGGAGCCTCACAACAAGGGGGCGCTCTTTGTGGAGCCGGGGGAAAAATTGCTCTAAACCCCCACACCTACATTCACTGGACTTTGAACTGTGGACAAGGATCTAACATGAAGGCAAAACTTTTGGGTGCATGGGCATCTCTTGTTTTGGCAAGATGCCACACCGATGAGTTGTTACTTCATGGAGACTCAAAACTTACTATCGATTGACTGAATGGTCTAGCTGACTTCCAGGTGGCAGTCCTTGAATGCTGGAAAGAGAGAACCAAAGATGCTACACTACTGTTTAGAAAGCTCTCTTTCAATCACATTTTCCGAGAGGAAAACAACGAGGCAGATACCCTTTCTAAAAGAGCACTGCATCTACCATCGAGCCAAATCTGCTTTACAATATGGGAGGATGGCAATGAAGGACCATCCATCAAGATTAAGCTTTGATATGACATCTTCAGTTTTATTTTGAAAATCCATTGATCTGAAAGTTGATCATAGATGAGAATTCGAGTTGATAGTCTTGACAGTGATGGATAGCTCCAAGCATTAAGCATTTCTTCCTTTGTGAACTGTCTTTCGAGAAGACGGTTTTTGTAAATTTTTATATCCTTATGAATATAAAGAGCATTTTTTCTCATGGAAAAAAAAACTCTCAAATAATTGTGAAAGAAAAAGTACAATTGTCATCAATTTGAATCCTACCTACAAAATATTATTTTATTTTATTTAAATGTGCCTAGGAAAAATGTACCCATTAAATGAGAACAACCAAAAAAATAAAAAATGCATATCCATGTCAAAAAAGAAAGGGTTATTTATTTAACAAGATGGGCCCCAACTTTTGACAATATATATAAAAAAACAAAAAATATTTATTACAATAACATTGGGGCAAGTGAAGGCAACAATAAGACTTCAAAGTTTTTGGCCAATAAGATATCACATAAATGAGATTTAAAATTTAAAATAAATAATTATTTTTTAAAACTTTGGATAAAGGGGTGTATATTTTATGGTCAATCATGAACTAATAGAAAGTCAAGCCTAACTCAAAGCTATATACCATACCTATGGACAGATATAATAATAACACACTACCTCAAAACAACCACTTTTTGAAAATAAAAATAAAAATAATAACAAATTTAACTAAATAAAAATGTCTCACTCATCCAACAAAGATTAATTCATATGTGACTATTCCAACAAACGATTTATTATCAACCACACAATTAATATAATAAAATAACATAACAAATCATTTCAACCATTGCTGACTCAGAGATTTAAATTAATAAATATATTAAAAGATGATGTACAAATTTAAGATATGTCCTGCATTAATGGAGCTTATGTACTCTCCTTCTATATTTTTATTTACAACGAGTTACACAATTAAAGAAAACATAAAAATAATATTGGATTATGATGTATTTTAGTGTGTACAAATAATATTGGACAATGCCTACAAATAATATTTGATTATATTTATATTTATAATGACTTACACAATAAAACATAAAAATAATATTGGATAATGATGTGTTTTAATGTCTACAAATAATATTGGACAAAATGATACGTTTTAATGTCTACAAATAATATTGGATAATGATATATTTTAATGTCTTTTAATATTGGACAATGATACGTTTATATATATATATATATATACATAATATTGGATAATGATATAATTTAATGTTTTTTTAAAAAAAATATTAATATTAAAATATTAGTTTTATATAAATTTAAATTCATTATAAAATTTTTAAATTTAATTTAATTTAAATATAATGTAATTAAATTAAATTTAAGCTCTGTTGAGGTAATTGGATGGTAAAGTTGTTCTTGCAACGAAGGTGAGGCTGTGTGTTCAAACCTGAGCAAGGACGTGGTCTAGTCATAGAACAAAGCTTAACTGGGCCAAGCCCGCTTACCTTTATGTCCATTAGATGTAGCTTGGGAGGAATGATTGTTACCCTCCCCACCCAGGTTCAATTCCTTGTAAGTGACATGTTATGCCCTTAAATGGGTCTATTCTGAAAATAATCTGCCTCCCTATGTTCCCTCGCGGATTCCCTATATTCCCTAGCGAATTCTAGGTAGTTTACATGGAGTAGCGAGCACCTCTGGTGTCATGAACCACTAGGGATAATTTTAAGGATGGAAATTTATATTCAAATGAAGAAATCTAGGCTAATCTTACTAGTTCTTAATATGCAAAATGTAAAATGTTTGGCGATATTTTTGTAAAAATATTCAAATTTCTAAGGATTTTATATAGTTTCTATAAAGTTTAGGCCATTTTTAAGGTAAAATAATTTTACTCTATGTAATTTGGGTATGCAAACCTTCCTAGACTTTAACAGTAAATAAATTCTATTAAAATATTAACATATAATACAAAATGAATCCAGTAGGAGTCATATGAAATGACTATGAGGTGTTGGGCCATTAACCGAATGGAAACAATAATCAATGACAGATGTGTCGACAGCGGAAGGTAGAGGGAGGGGAACAACACGAAACACACGTGCCAACTTGTTCTTTTGGGGAGAGCACTGTCACAAGGTGACACCCCATCCTAAACATAAATTATAGTTTTATATGATTGATAATTTTTTTTTTTTTTTTTAATAATGTTGATGAGTCAACCCACATTCACAAATAACAACTAATGATAATTGAAAATATGTTAACAATCCAAAATCTAAAAACATATGATAAGAGTGAAAGTGTGCCTTCTTATAAATAATTTTATTTGATAACGATTATAAATCAATCCACATTCACAAATTACAATGAATGATACCTATCCTAATTACTAATTAATAACTAAATTATGATAATTTTTACGAACTAAAAGATAAAAATAGTAGAAACTTTGAAAATAAAATTTTATCTTTAAAATATTAAACCGTTTTAAATAATCCAAATCACTAAAATCTAAAACTTAATTCATTTAAAAAGATCTACTCAACCAAAAAGTTAAATTTGAACCTTTTAACACTAATGCAAATTCTCTCGCTCCTCCACGTCACCAACATGTAACCTTCCCCTAATGGCAAAACCGGACAAGGTTTGGGGGCATAGATTCCTCAAAATGCTCTAATGCACGTATTTACAAGTGAGGTCAACCTAAAATACAGTAAAAAGCTACCAGATGAACCCGTCAAAAAGGCAGTTAGAATATCTTCATCTAAATGGCGGTGATAATATCTTCATCTGTGGAGACTTAGTATTTGCTCCGCCTGGTAGTTACAAGAATATGTCACACCTGAGTTTAAAAAACTATCTTTGTCAACTACATTTAAAGCGCTTCGTGGGCTATCCTGATTCGTGAATTTGGATTTCAAAACAATAAATAAAAAAAATAATGCGGTTTTGACTCTGAAGACTAGTGGTTTCCATTTCTGTCGGGCTTGGATGCAATTAAGTATAGGAACTTGGTTTCTAATAACTGTATCGATTGAAGCTTTCCATGTGCTATATATTCAAAATATTCGATGCCCATCTTCTAGAATTCTGTATGTGATGTTGGGTATTATTTATTTGTTCGTACATTTTAGGCAAAATATTCAGGTCCCATCTCTAGAATCCTGCATGTGAAATTAGGTGTTGTTGGTTTGTACATTCTAATTATCTGGTTCTGATAGACTGCATCGAGGTTTTTTTCAAGGGATTAACAATATCAGTGCAAGAATTTTTGTCAATATACAAAGAAGATGCATGGTAAAGAGGGATCTGACAAAGAAAGTTCGGAATTTAACTCGGAAGAGCTGGTTCGAGCCCACTATGGCGGATGGGTTTTTCATCTTGGAGTGAACACCATTGGCCGCCAATTCTGTCATCTTCGGTATCTTCTTATCAAGGGAAAATATGTGGAAATGTACAAGCGTGATCCCACTGAACACCGAGATCAGGTAAGCAGTCTTCCATTAAAGTGAACTTATCCGACAAAATTTGTTCATTATTAGGAGCTTGTTTCTATGCAAACCCAGAGACTCTAGAATGATAAAAGGATCTCAAGGCGCTGTTCAATACATCTAGGAATATTAGGTATATTGAATTTTCAGGGAACTATATGGAATATTAGGTATATTGAATTTTCAAGAAACTATATGAGGCAGCGGTCGAATTGTTCAATGTCAGACTGAAAACGAATGCAGTTGGTTGTTTCCGATGAGACTCTAGAGACTCTAGATAGTTTCTGCTGAGGCGTGTGTTGTATTTCAGAGATATGTATTGAGGATTCTATGATGCATTTGCTTGGATGACTAATGGAAATGGATGTTCATGCGGCTTCCCATATTTTTTTGTATTGATAATTATGTGAATGTCCTTGGTTTACATTGTACATGAAGTGGATGATGGATATGTTTATGGTTTCGGTCAACGTTATCCTTTCTTAATCATAAAAGGGTTTGGGCAACAACCTTATTGGATGCTTCTGGTGACCCTGTCCTTTGGGATAGTGAAAATGCCAGTGTCCATGAAGGAAACTAGACTACAACGATTGTTGGCCACTTAGGAGAACCTGCCATCCATGTCTAGCACCAACAGTAGCTAGGGCTACCTGTCTTCTCTTTTTGTGTTTCGGATTTGAAATTTTTTCTAAGCATGTTGGAAAGATGCTGGGGAGTGGGAGGAGAAGATTTGCTTTGCAACACCTCCTCATAAGCCAAGGCCTGCTTGATTGAGGTATCAAGGTCTTGTGGGTTAAGGGCCTCGAGTCCTTGACATAACCTTTAATAGTGTCCTTTAATCCATTCACAAAGACTGCAACTTTATCGGCCTCTATCAATCTGTTGCTTAGCATTAATAACTTTCAAAATTTTATGACATACCCTTTCGGATTTCAGATGTCTTTACTTATTTTTTATTTGGGATATGCTTCTTTGACTATTAGTGCCATCCAATCAACATTGAAGCAAAAGGCCGTTGGCACTAGGGGCCATTTATGCGGCGGCTGGCCTTTATGCCTTTATGGCTCATGAGGGGCTAACATGTACATGAGGGAATGAACTCTCGTGGGGAGAATATCACCTCCCCTGCTTTACCAACTAGCTAGGCTCCCAGCGATAGTCTTAAATTTTTTTATTCAAGGAAGTAATCCTCAACATTTTTATCATAAAAAAAGCACCAATAAATTTTTCCTTGAAAGTGGCAACTAATGGTTGCGTCCTCTAGTATAGACTGTACTCACTGATTCCACCAATCATAGGCGAATCCCTCCAATTTAAGTGCTGGAAAATTGATCACGTCTTCTTCATTCATTGGGTTCATTGAAAATGTGTCTCTAACTTGTGAATCGAGGTCCTTGCATGGACTTTTCTTTTGCCATCAAAAGCCGGGATTCCTAATTTGTTGAGGTAAGGCTTGTTGAAGATCTCGTGCTCCAGGTCCCTCTTCTTCCTTGTCTTTAAACCTTTTTGGAGTTCGTATATCTCCATGAAGGAGACCTCCTCTTGAAACTCTATTGGGTTAAGCTTGTAGGCTCTCCAAGAATCCATCATTGGATCCCTCTAGCACTTCACATTTTGGATCAGGTTTGACATCTTCAGTGAGAATACGAGCCCTCCTATGTTGGCCTCTCCTCAAGTTAACACCTTTGTTAAGAGTGTAGAAACCTTCTCCACTAGAATACTTCCCTCTATGCCTAGAAAATTCTCCATTCTCATCTCCTCCAGTGTTGTCTTGATGATTGCCAACCAGTGCTTTAGTCAAATCCTCATGCCTTGACATCACGTCATATCATACGTCGAGTTTGCAAGGTTATGAATATGAGACTCATATCTAGATTCTACCGACATCTTCAAACCACTTTCCATAGCATTGGGTGCATTGTTTTTTTCAGCCATCAAGCAGTATAGTTTGGTTTTATGGTTTTGTTTGTTTGATTTTTTAAACCATAGGCATGTAGTGTTTTTTATTTTTTAAACTGAAACGGTTATCATGTGTATTAAAATATGGCCACGGCTGCACCGTACAACAAGTTAATACAAAGAAAAATTTAAAATGTCTAAGATCAGGGTTTCAAAAAGACCCAAAATTTCAAAATGTCTACCTACTATTTGAGTTGTTCTTACATTTCTAGCAATATAACTAAAGAGCCCATTGGTGTAATGCCTTGATAAACTGAGTTAGTAACAAAACTACCTTACAATGCATTTAAAATCTCAGACTTGGAAGAAAACATCCCCACTAAGGGCTTCCTATTTGATGTCTGTCTGAAGGTTGTACTCTAGGTTTGCATTTCTGTTTGCCATGTCTCCTTGCGCTTGCTGAACTGTTTCCTCATCCTTGACTGTTGCTCGAACAGAACCAATAGAAATCTTAGGAGGGGACACTGGAGAATGTGAGCTCCTAGCAAGATCCAGGACTAATTCATAAAGCATATTGAAGTTTGCTTCCAATTTCTCTATTTTCTTGCTTTGACAAGCCACAACTTCTGTAACTCTGCATTCCTAGATCTTGGGTTAGTCATCATGCTAATTAGGGTAACAACCCCGTAGGTAAGGGTGCCATGCTATCACTCTAACCAAGTTCAAGCATCCACCAAAATTGAGCAATCCATTTGGTCATGAAGCATCGCCAAGGGACTAGTGCTAGGTGGAAGCACTTTTGGAGTAACCGCAAAAGCTAACAATAACTAGGCCTAACACTAACACTAACTTTATTCATATACATAAGTTAACATTGGTCATTATATTCTATCATCTCCCCTCAATGACCAATTCGTTAACTTTTACACCAAGCTTATCACAAAGTTCTACAAATTTGTCCCTTGACAAAGGCTTGGTAAATACATCAACCAGTTTGTCTTGAAAAGTATAATATGACAATTCAATCTCCTTGTTTTGAACTTTCTCTTGGATGAAGTGGTGATGAATCTCTAGAGTCTATATGCTTGACTTTGACTGAAAAATTGGATTTTTCACTGGTTTCAAAAGTCAAACTCAGAGTATCTTCACTTAACAGGTTGCATGCATGAGTTATGAGGTGAAGTGGCACATGGTGATTATTACGAGGTGGATTCGTTGAGTTAACTAAAGTACCTACCTTTTCTCTCTCTCTCTCT
>ML810903.1:98286-114431 GCA_009831015.1 Picea engelmannii
TTTTTATTTTTTTATATACTGCGTTTCCCCCGGCGTTTCCATTTTTTGAGGGCCTGTTTCGTATTGTCCCGGTTTCGGAAACTCATAAACATTTCCCTGTTTCGTGCAACTTAGCCCGTAAGACTGAAGAGAAATCCCGTAAGTCTCTCAGTTTAGGATGAACCATTTGTTGAAGGCATCTTCATTTGGCACGTGTCGCTAAAAACACAAGATAACTCTCCCGTGATTCAGATTTCGGTGACCCTATTTATATTCCTTATTGTGGTCAATAAAAGAATTCAAATCATCCTTTGGCCTTGATTGATTCTGTTGCACTACATGGGCTTGGATTTAGAGGGCTTCTTAGCAACGCCATCAATGGGATTAGGTTCGCCTCGAAATTGCACACTTCTGAAGTCTTAGATGAAGATAGGCTGTTGAACGCTAGTAGCCACCTCAACACCTTTGGTTGTGGGAATATCTTTAGAATGGGCACATGATCCAACGTTCATATCGGGTTCCTTCTCCAATGCTTTAGCAAGGCCACAATCTATAAAGAAATCCACAATCTCTTGGGGTTTCATAGGGCTCTCCATCGCCACTGGGATAACCTCCTCCATAGTGGCATCAAAGCCAAAATGCTGAATTCGATCATCCAATGAGACAATCTCCATGGGCTATTCACTCAGCAAATCCAGATCCACTGAGAAGTGTTGAGTATGAAGAGCTAGGCTTCCATCGAGAGAATGAAACACAAATTGCTTGGGTTCCAAATCAATCAAAGTGATAAACTCTTGAAGAGGGCTACGATCATGAGATTTGTTGCGTCTAGAATAAACTTTCCACTCATAGAGATGATTAACTATCGATCGATCTCTTTCAAATTTAATTCCATTTGGCCATGGCGATCTAGGAGAGGGTTTTCTCGGACTATGCCAGCTTACATTCACTGCAATATCACCAGCAATAGAAATTGTTTCAATGGTGTTCGTATGACTCCCATTGTATGGCCATCAATTGTACAACTATTGTACGGCTCCTTTACTTCTTGGCTGTGTTGTCTTTCAATCCCAATGGGATTGTTCTGGGCATTAATCTCACCAAGCAGCTTGATTTCTACCCTACCTGGCAGCTCTCTTGCTCCATCGTATGGTCTAGGGTTTTCTCTGCCATTTCAATGACTCTCATTTCCCTTCATTGTGCTTGGGAGAGGGTGCTTTTGCTATTTTTCCAGATCAACTACTTTTGCAATTGTATTGTTTTTTATTTGAATTTTGTATCATTAGTTTATATATACACACACATACATAATTTAAAAGCTATGCACTTTTGTCCCATTTGCATTGTAAATTTTGAGAAAATATTGTACACTGCACCTTGTAACATAGGGCCTACTTGACCTCTATTGACATTTTTCAAATTGTCCTTGCTGAGGTTGATCCAATAATCTTCTGTAGGTCGGCCCATGTAGAACTTATTTAGAGCATGTCACGTGGGCCCATTGCATGTGGACTTGTGTCACACTTCTAGACTCAATTCATCCTATAGTTCTCACGAAAAATAGTTCTATGTGATTTTAGGCCATTCTTTAGCACGTTAGAGATCTACAATGACAACTCAGTCTAGTAGCTCTCCTAGCCGGGGCTGTAAACGTTTTTGTTGCAATTATCATGTTCACTGAAAAGATAAAAATACTAAATATCACATGCAACCCTATACATTAACAATGCTGCAAATTCATTGTGTACATGAGAATGCTTTGTATGGTTCTTTGTATCAGATTGCTTTTGGCATGGATGAGCATGAGGTCCTTTCTGTTTTTTACTCTTTTCTGTGTACATAAACAAAATATGCAAAACTATTTTTGGATACCTGCAGCATAGAGATTCAAGAATTTGGAAGTTGGATGTGTAATTCCCATTGATGTTTTATTCCAGGTCCAGAGATGCTTCTGAGGAAAACATCCAACCTTAGAAAAGATTCGGACTTGAGTACTTCTTTTGAGGACACTCAAGGGGATGTGATGGAGCAACACAAATGGAAGTGTATTCATACTGTTAATGGTATGTTTATGACTATGTCATGTTGTATTTGCATATAACCAATATGAAAACAATGTAAAAGCTATATTGGTATTTGCATTTAATATGTAATGTGTGTAGCTCAGATTGCTCTTCTATGTTTTCAAATGTACTGTCCAACATATAAGTAGATTGCATTGAACGTGATCATGAATATTAGCTCACTATTATATATCATTTAATTTTACAGACATGAATAAAAATCTATTGCAATGTAGGACAAGTTGGAAACAACCAGCCAAGAGATAGAGTGCATATAACCAAAACCTTCCCACCTAGAAGTGACTACACCCCCTAGATGGCATTATTATGTAATGTCCCTATTTTAGGATTCCCCTGCTTTGCAATAGGAGGCGACTTTATGATCTTATGTCGGCCTGACCAGAGGGGTAAAATGAGGTTAATAATGAGATCGGGCGATTTTGAGGGGTTATATGGGGCCCAAACTAGTCCATTCATCATCTTTCATCATTGGGGTAATTTCCGTAGTACGTACAGTTCGCTCTTGGTTCCGTGGCATTCCAACGATTTCCGTAATTTTGGGTTATTATTGAGCATATTTTAATTAAAACACTAAAGGTATTATATGGATCATACATATGATTTGAGGGGATACCTTCGTGAACTGAGACGAAAAGATCTAGAGGTTGGGATGATGACAAAGGGACTCTGGCATCCGGGAATGTCTTAAAAGCCAATTTATCACTTTCCGGTATTAAAAATGGGTTAATAAAAAGGGGTGTTTTAAGTGACTTTAAGTTTATAAAGTCACTTTACTTTATTAAAAGGGTAAATGGGTCCAAAAGGGTCAACAAAGAGTTAAAAGGAGAATGAGGGCATCCTTTCTCTCATTATTCATTTATCATTTCTAAAATTGATTTGAGAGAGTTCTTTGTGGCTTTGGACTCTTGGGACGAAAACCTTAGGAGAAATTTCTGAGATTGGTTTCGGTGGTGAGACTATCCACCCTAGCTAGTCAGTGGGAAGAGATCAACAAGATTTCTTCATTGTGCTCCATTGATATCAGGGTTCTTTGTAGCAGCGTTTCTCTTCATTTAGTGACTGAGTTTTAGAGATGGCGGCTGGGTTTGAACTTGCAAGGGTCGAACTACTTGAGGAGGCCGAGATATTTGCTTGTTGGGTCATATCTTTTAGCTTGAGCTGAGTATCATCTGAAGGGGACGAGTTGGGGACTGTGGGAAGCCAAGTTTCCCCTAGGAAAATTGTGGACTTCATAATAAACCCAATTTCTGTGAGCTGGGCGCATTCTTGGTGGCTAGAATGGCGATTTTACTGTGAGGACTGAGTTTCCTCTCTTCTGGGCAGCACTATTTTTATTGTGGGTCGACTTTCCAACTGTTCTATCACTGAGTGAAGCACAGGGGCTGAAAGGGGGTGGTTTTATTACCTTTTTCTGCAGAAGTTGAGCTCATTCAAGAGCTGAGTTTCTAACACTCAAATCACTGTATTGTGGAGGGTATTTTCTGCTGTAAGAAGGCACGATCTGTTGCCGTTTGGAAAAAGCACCAGTGGTCATAGTCATCTACAGGAATACCTCAAACTCTGGACTGTTATACGTTGGTGGCTGAGTTGGTTAATGTGTCCACAGACCTGTTGCTGATATATAAACATTGCTGCAGTCATCACACCATTATCAGACCTGTTCATCTCAGGATTTCACAGAGGCAGCCCACAGAACTGATAAAACCAGGTTCCTTTGTTATGTATCGCTGTTGGGTGTTTTTCTATAATGTATTTCAGTTATTTAAATGAGTAAATACATACTTGAATTGAGTTAGTGTTCCATTGTCTAAATTTAGTAGAGTTCAGATTTGGTTACATACTGTGTAGAACATTTGGCACACAATTGTTTGATTAAATATCTGAACCAAAACTAAGCAAGAAAACATAAAATATATTGTCCAGAACATTACATATTATCTGAAGATCGTCTACAGGTCCTAAGACTTTAAAAGAGACTTTTCTTCCTCTCTGTCATGATCGATTAGGACAAATACCTTACACATCTCCTAGTTGATGATCTTAAAAGGGCTTAGACACAAGTTGTGGCATCTAGGAAAGATAACAAGTGCCCTATAATCCACAATACCAAGACAGTTATTTGTGATTCCCACCCTTTGTGGTGGTCATGTCCTCGGCTAGATAAACGACGATGCTTGCGGGTCCCAGTGGCACCACAAGCATCTTTATCACCTGCTGAAATTGTTATGGTTTAATTATTGATTTCTTCATGGACCACTTTTAAGGATGGGATCTCTTAATGCAATGTGACCTCTTTTGTGAGACTCACAAGCATTTTGAGAGGGATTTTGCAGTTGCCTCTCAATATCATTAGATGCTAACCTTTAGACACGAGAAACAAAGATTAAAAGGTATTCGTGATTCTGGGGGTGTAGCTTGTCTCATCTAGGATGACTTGCATTCTAAGGTCTTAGCAATAGTGATAAACATTCCGGATGAATTTTGATTTGAGTTTAGACAAGCCCACTCTTTGAGACATTTTTATTGCACTCTGCTACTTTCTCCCAACATCCTTGAATTTTGTTAGCTGCATTGATGGTGACCCATTTGTTGAATTTAACCTAGAGATTACACACCTTTTGTCATTGGGAGAAACATTCTTTGGGGTGACTTCGATGCCTTCTCTAGGACCTAGAAGATATTGATCTATGGTTGGACAAAGGACGAGTTTTGTCTCCAAGTACTTGAGTTAGAGGATTTCATACTAAATAAATGCTTGATTGATGGCTTGAATCCAATTATGACACATGAGTGACATCTTTTGCATTTTGGGGTATCTCATCCTTAATGGGATTCTTGCTAACCTAATTCCTATAGATACACCCATTTTCCATGTAGTTGATTAGGTACTTGCACAATTGAATTTGCTCCTCCTTATTCAGGATTACACGTATCTTCTCCTCTTTCCATTGTCGATCGTGCTTTCTTAACTTTCACCATTTCTAGACTTTCCCCTTCCTTGACACCTTCTCCATTGAGATCCTCCGGTGCTGTCCATACAACTATTGATTTTGATGACTTTATATCACGAAACTATGTAACTTGCGTTACCGATCTTATTCCTAGCTTTATTCCCCATAGATGTTATTGCTAGATGATTTTTTGTAATGTGTAAGATCCCCTTCAATATGATCAAGATCTAGAGGACTTAGTAGCCTAGTTGTTCCCCCTAGGCTATAGTCTCACTAAAAGGAGGACTAAGGTAGCCAAATTGTGTCATTAATGTGCTTAAGTCAAATTATTAAAGTGACATTGGCTAATAAGGAAATAAAGCTAATTGGCTATTATGAGGTAAACAAAGAAATAGACTTTAGAAACCCAATTAATAATTTAAGTGAGGATTAGAATGCTGGAGTATATAAAGATGATGAGGGCGCCTCACTCCTCATTCTTGATCATTTTCTATTTGCAAATTGAGCTCTGGCAGCGTGAGTGTTTTGAGGGTTTTGATTAGACAAACCCTAGAGATCAGCACGGAGGTGAAAGATTCCTGCTTTCCTGGTCCAAGCTTGGCCAAGGTGGTGAAAGATTCCACCCTCACCATTCTATCCAGTTCAAATCTGTTCCAGCAATCATTTGTGAAGCAGGGTGCATTATTGAAGAGTTTTCTGCAGGGTGGACGACACTGTCTAAGAGAAGGAAGTTTGATTTGGCTTTAGGGTGTTGGATATGGAAGAGATCTTGATTCAAGAACATTTTCCATCCCTGGAGCGACTCTTCTTGGCATTATTGGGGGTTCTCATGCTCCATAACTATTTATTATCATAGCTCGACAAAATTCATGAAGAAGGGCACACTTGTGATTAGAGATCCAGTGATCTGTGGTCAGTTTTGCCATCTATAGCAGGGGAAACTCTTCACATGAGCTAGCCATCATCATCCCTACATGTTTACAGCTATTTCATGGAGTTTGGAGGCTAGATCTAGGCCATGCGAATTGATAGGGTGCGCTACAGCCAGTGAGGACGCAACTTAGCTAGGAGACTAGCATTTTGGAGGAAGGGAAATAGATTGATCTTGTATTTTTGCATATAGCTATTGGAGGCTCAGGAAAGCCCATATCTCTCTCTTCTATTGTATCTTGGAGGTGCTATCAACCACATCTTCCATTCTTCTATATCTATTTCCAGATCTGCTCTTCTCTTTTGTTGGGTCAACTTATATATTAAATAAATTACAGATCTGAGTTTGTGGCTATTCTTGTTGTTGTTTCCATGTGTTTTATTGGTGTTTAAATCTCTAGTCTATCATTGCAAACTATTTGTGCTATCAAACCAAACAATAAACCCAAACACAAGCTCAATAAGCTACAAGTGCGAATTGTTTGACAAAACCCTTCAACCAGAAAAACACTAAAACGGAAAAATTCCTCATAGATCCACTCGGGGATTTTACAGTGGTATTAGAGCATTGAATCCTCCCAGCCAGTGGGGATTTTTTGATGAAAGCATACTACAGGAAAAAGAAAGACAAAGGGGCAGAGGATCCAAAAACAGAGATTGGGGAAAGACAGGAAGCAGGAGATGGTACTGATAAGGAGGTGCCAATGGAGTTGGCAAGAATAACATAGGAGCTACAACACTCTATTTATAAGACACAGTTTATCATGCAACACCACTTGGATAAGACATAGGAGCGCTTATCCAGGGGGTAGGCTAATCTCAAATCAACCTTGACAACTATTGAATAGGGACATGAGCGCTTGGTTACTACATTGGAAACAGGACAGGATGGGATTGCACAACTTCTGATGTAGATAGTAGATGGCAGGGAACCACAGAATAATCAAGGGAACAATGGGGCTAGTGGATCTCATGGAGGAGAAAGGTATCAAGCAAAGGCTAGTCACAGGGCCCACATTGAGGGGCAAAGTTTTTTTGGGGGCACAACCAACATGGCACCAGTAGGTAGCAGGATCACACCCAGACCTTACATGCCATGTTTCTTAGATGCACAACAACATGGTGTCAATATGCCAGGGCGCATGGAGGTAGAGGACAACTTTGAAGAGTATGAGAGGGAGTATGCAACATTGAGTGCGGGGTTCAAGAGACAGGTTTCTTTAAGAGAGTATTGCGGAATCAAATACAGAGGTAGACCTAGAGAATTTCATAGAAATAATAATGATCTCGGGCGCAAGGCAGGGAAAATGGAGATCTCCACTTTCGATGGAGCAGCCAAATCTTCTGCAAAGGCATGGGTACAAAAATTGGATGCTTATCTGCAGTTAAATCCCATGATGGAGATGGATGCCATCACATTTGCCACCTTATACTTGGAAGGCAAGGCCCATGAGTGGTGGTACCATGGGATGATTACTTTGGGACATGCACACATTACTTCACATGTAGATATCACACAGAGGCTCATAGACAGGTTTGATCAGGGAGATCCAGAACTTCATTTCCGTGAGCTCACACAACTTAGGCAGACATGATCAACTGAGACATTCATGGAAGAGTTTAAGAGATTGACAGTCATGGTTCTAGATGTGTTATAATCTAGGTCAATGATGCTCTTTTTTGAGGGGCTGACAGAGCCATTGCGTGGATGTGTCAAGTCTTTTAAGCCTACTACCCTTCAATATGCGATTTGGAAGACTAGGGACTTGGAGGGGGTAGCTTCAAAAAACAAATTCGTTCCAAGGCCACCAATTGCTCCAAGAAGAAAAGACCAAAGGGTTGTAGACAAAGGCAAGGAAAAACTTGATGAAGCTATAAGAAGGGAGTTGAGAAGGGAACAACTCTGCTATACCTGTAAAGAACCATGGGAGCCTGGGCATAGATGCACGGGGAAAGGAAAAATTCACTACATAGAGGTCCTTTCCGATAGTGAGGATGAAGATGATGTTGGACATCTTCTTTCGTAAACATGAGACACCTCCCTACTGTTGAGTTTGAGGGATTCTTAGTGGAGGTAGTAGGGGGACGCACCATGCCATGTGACATATATATTCCATAGACGAGTCTTACCTTGGGCAAGTACAATTTAACACAAGATCTCTATGTGATAGACCTACCAGACACAAAGTTATACTTGGGGTTCAGTGGCTTAGCACCTTGGGTCCTATTACCACCAATTACAAAACTATGGAGATGTCCTTCAATTTTGAAAAAGGAAAGAGGGTGACTTTGAAGGGAATGACAAAGAATGCACCTAGGGTGATCTCAACAAAATGCATAGAGGCTATATTTAGGAACGAGGATGTGGCTTATGTACTAGCGTGTTTAGTCTCGGTGCAAACCACTCAGGAGGGGCGCCAACGCTATTCCCAGGACATACAAAAGATACTTGGCAAGCATGAAAGGGTATTTGGGAAAATTCCTCTCGGGCAACCACCAGATAGGGGTTTTGAGCACACCATTGAGCTAGAAGAAGGAGCTAAACCAATTATCACCACACCTTACTGACATCCAAAAAGGTTCAAGGATGAAATTGAAAAGGCCATCAAAGAGTTGTTGGATATGGGTCACATTAGGCCTAGCTCAAACCCATTTGCATCTTCAGTTGTGTTGGTTAAGAAGAAATATGGCACCATGAGAATGTGCATTGACTATAGAGCACTAAACAAGAAGATAATAAAAATTAGGTATGCCATTCCCAGGATTGATGAGTTGCTTGATGAGCTCCATGACGCAGTATACTTTTCAAAGATTGATCTTCGTTCAGGATACCATCAGATTTGGGTAAGGGAACAAGACATTCTCAAAACGACCTTCAGGTGTCATTATGAGTTTTTAGTTACACCTTTTGGGCTAACTAACGCACCGACTACATTTCAATCTTGCATGAACCACATATTCAATAAGAAGTTAAGGAAGTATCTCTTGGTTTTCTTTGATGACTTGCTAATCTATAGCAAAACTTTGGTAGATGACCTCAAGCACCTGGATCAGATTTTGAGCATCATGGAGGAGCAATCCTTGTATGCCAAGGAGTCTAAATGTGAGTTTGGGATGATAGAGGTATTATATTTGGGGCATATCATTGGAGCAAAGGGGGTACAGGTTCATCAAGAAAAGATACAAACCATCTTGGATTGGCCAACACCTCGGAACATCATAGAGCTTCGAGGATTTCTTGGTATTTGCACCTATTATAGGAGGCTTGTTAAAGGGTTTTCACAACTTTGTGCACCCTTGACTGATTTGACCAGGAAAGGAGCATTCAAGTGGACCGAAGTAGCTCAACAAACTTTCGACAAAATGAAAAAGGGCATGAATACTTGACCAGTCCTAGCATTACCAGATTTTTCTTAGCCCTTCATACTAGAGTGTGACGCATCAAGGGAAGGAATTGTGGCGGTCCTCATGTAGAACATGCATCCTATCTCCTTTGAGAGCAGAAAACTAAGGGGACCTGAGTTACTATACACTATATATGATAAGGAGATGCTATCTATCATGCATGTGCTAGCTAAGTTCAGACAATACTTGGTGGGAGCCAAGTTTATAGTCAAAACAGATCACAACAGCCTTAAATACTTTTTCGAGCAAAAGGACCTCAATGAAAAGCAACATAAGTGGGTAAGCAAAATCCAAGCCTATGATTTTGTCATAGAATTTTTCAAAGGGAAGAATAATGTGGTAGCAGATGCATTATCTAGGAGGCCTACAACTTATGCTTTATCAAAAATTTCGGTTAAATGGAAATCACATCTATTAGTAGAATACTCCAAAAACAAGTTTGCTTGTGAGCTTATGGATGGGCAAATTCAGGATGAGAGGTTTTAGATTCTAGATGACCTCATCTACTATAAGGGAAGGATTTATGTACTGTTGAAATCCAAATTTAAGGAAAGGGTGCTAAGAGCATTTCATGATTCACCACTGGCAAGGCACCAAGGGTTCCTCAAAACTTACAGGCAAATTAGAGAAAGATTTGCATGGAAGGGCCTCAAAGAAGATGTCATGCGCTATGTTAGAGAGTGCACAACGTGTCAACAAAACAAGGTTGAGCACACTCATCCAACAGGCTTGTTGCAACCACTTCCTATTCCAATACAGAAATGGGAAAGTATATCTATGGATTTCATCACAGGTTTGTCTAAGGTGCAGGACAAGGATGGCATCTTTGTAGTTGTGGATCGATTGACCAAGTTTGCGCATTTATTTTCCATAACCATGGAGTATAGCGCATCTCGGGTAGTAGAGTTGTTCTTCAAAGAAGTTTTCAGGTTGCATGGGTTGCCCAAGAATATTGTGAGTGATAGGGATAGCAGGTTCATGAGCACTTTTTGGCAGGAGTTATTCAGACTTGTTGGCACCGAATTGACTCCTAGCACAAGTTACCACCCTCAGATTGATGGGAAAACATAAATTGTTAATAAATGGGTGGAAGGATACCTCATGAATTATGTGGCAGGACAATGGAGAGCATGGGTCAAATGGATTTATCTAGGGGAGTATTGCTATAACACTACCCATCACAGGTCCATTAACATGACACCCTTCAGGGCTTTGTATGGCTATGATTCACTTGGACACCCTTCAAGGCTTTGTATGGCTATAATTCACTTGCCTTCATGTAGGTTGTGCTTGGGGACAACATGGCTCTTATGGCTAAGGATTGGGTCCAAGAAAGTCGGGAAATTCTTAGGGAGCTTAAAGACCATTTGCAGAACGCTCAAAACCAACAAAAGATCTATGCAGATAAAAACAAGGTAGAGTGCAGCTTTGAGGTGGGAGACTTGGTCTATTTGAGGTTACAACCATACCGCCAGACATCAATCAAGAAAAATGGGGTGGAAAAACTCAAGCCTCATTTCTATGGTCCTTACAGGGTGAGTAGAAGAATTGGGGAGGTAGCATATGAGATTGAATTGCCATCATGGAGCAAAATCCATAATGTATTCCATGTATCATGCTTGAAGAAGGCATTGGGTCAACAAGTAACAGTTACAGAGGAGATACCACCACTTGATGAGGAGGGCCAATTGATTTTAATTCCTGAAGAAGTCTTGGAGGTCAGGGAGAAAAGGTTGAGGAACATGAGTATCGAGGAGTATTTGATTAAATGGAAGAATCTGCCAATTGAGGATGCTTCTTGGGAAGGTGAGCAGGTCTTGCAGTGCATGGATTCGGAATTGCTTGTGGGCAAGCAATTTTAGGTAGGGGAGACTATAAGATCCCCTTCCATATGATCAAGATCTAGAGGACTTAGTAGCCTAGTTGTTCATCCCAGGCTATAGTCTCACTAAAAGGGGGACTAAGGTAGCCAAATTGTGTCATTAAGGTGCTTAAGTCAAATTATTAAAGTGACATTGGCTAATAAGGAAATAAATCTAATTGGCTATTATGAGGTAAATAAAGAAATAGAATTTAGAAAGCCAATTAATAATTTAAGTGAGGATTAGAATGCTTGAATATAAAAAGAAGATGAGGGCGCCTCACTCCTCATTCTTGATCATTTTCTATTTGCAAATTGAGCTTTGGCAGCTTGAGTGTTTTGAGGGTTTTGATTAGACAAACCCTAGAGATCAACACAAAGGTGAAAGATTCCTCCTTTGCTGGTCCAAGCTTGGCCAAGGTGGTGAAAGATTCCATCCTCGCCATTCTATCCAGTTCAGATCTATTCCAACAATCATTTGTGAAGCAGGGCACATTATTGAAGGGTTTTCTGCAGAGTGGGGCACACTGTCTAAGAGAAGGAAGTTCGATTTGGCTTTAGGGTGTTGGATCTGGAAGAGATCTTGATTCAAGAACATTTTCCATCCTTGGAGCGACTCTTCTTGGTATTATTGGGGGTTCTCATGCTCCATAACTATTTATTATCATAGCTGGGAGAAATTCTTGAAGAAGGGCGCATTTGTGATTAGAGATCTAGTGATCTGGGGTCAATTTTTCCATCTACAATAGGGGAAACTCCTCACATGAGCTAGCCATCATCATCCCTACAGGTTTACAACTATTTCATGGAATTTGGAGGCCAGATCTACGCCATGCGAATTGATAGGGTGCGCTACAGCCAGTGAGGGCGCAACTCAGCTAGGAGACTCAACATTTTGGAGGAAACAATAAACCCAAACACAATCTCAATAAGCTACAGGTGCGAATTGTTTGACAAAACCCTTCAACCAGAAAAACACTAAAACGGAAAAATTCCTCATAGATCCACTTGGGGATCTTACATGATGTGCCCTTTGGGATGTTGCTTTAGATTCCCACCCTCAAACTATCCACTACCTAATGGCTATTAGACCCTTTGGTTGTTGTCCCATGAATTGTTGGTATGATAATGAACCTTTCTTCACTATAATATTCTAACAGTATATTGTCTTCCATTACAAAATGATTTGGCCTTATTGGTAAGTCAATTAAGAAGGCATTTCCTACCTAAAAGAGATATGAGAATTAGTCCAAAAGAAGGGTTTGGTATCTGGTGTTGTATGGTGTATTCCTATCGCTGAAGTTTCCAGTGTGGGGGCTTGAAAATTGTCGATTTAGATGTATAGTACCATAGTTGATCCTAGCCGACCCCAACATAGTATGCTACCAATCAAAGCACGTCGACGTGTTTTGATCAGTTTTTGTACTAACACACGATCCCTGAAGTTTGGTCTCATGTTCAAGAATAGATGTTGCTTCTTCATGTCGTTTTGTTAGGATAATACCTCTACTTGTGTTTGTGGAGTTGTGTAGTATTTGTAATGTTTATGATAGTCTTGTTGATCCTTGTTCTATAGGTAATAGTTGTGGTGCTATACTGTGCCTGGACACTCATGCTATTACAAAACCAAATTGGCTTTTCACCTTATTTTATTAGTTGTGATATATACACGAGTGAATATGCACTTACCTAGGTCATTAAGATGGCATTATTTTTGGGTGCTACAATCATTTCACCTAGTTTGACTTATACAACATTAGAATAATCTATTTGTACTATCCTTGTAACAGTTGGTAGCAATTTCATGAAGACAAAAGAACTGCCATTTGGTGGTCTAGGTTTAGGTGTTTAATCAGACATATTTAGCCTAATGTTGTAATACTTAGTTAGTTGGGACACCTTGAATTACAAATAGAAAGTCATTGTATTGTTACCTAGCTTAAGAACAACTTGCAGTGGATAGATAATGACATGTAGGGATTACCTTTTGACATTATGAATAATTCATAAATATCTTATTCCTATTACTTAATATATTGTTAACTTGCATTCAGTGTATATTTACTTTCGATGTGCCTTGATAAATCATTGCAGGTGTACGAATCCTCGAGGATGTAGCTAATCACAAGGTACTGGGATTCTTCCTTACCTGACCTATATTGCCTACAAAAACACAACTTTTAAAACCAAAAAGTGAATATATTTTGTATCATTTTTTTGCTAAGAGAGAAAGTGTGTACTAATCTGGGTCACTAAGGGCAATGTTACATATTATCCAAAATTTTTGGGGGCACTGCCGTTACTCAGCAACCCTTCAAACTGTAAAATTCCCCAGCAGATATAGCTAATCTGCTCTTATTCAGGATACACACTATTTACAAACCAGAAAACCTTAGTGGGATATCATGTGACCAAACATACACATTCGAGAACAACACCACACTTACTGTTAATACCAGAAGTGCAGGTTGTCATAGTATTCCAGATGTAAAAGATGTTGTTGAAGGGGGGAAGATAGTTTCTTCCTTAATCAGAACTGACCTGTAAATTCTTTCTTTTAGTAGCATTTTGTGCTTCCTGTTTGTTACCTCCAAATTCTGCACAAAAGATAAGTCCAATTGTCCAAGTACAAACCCTAGAAGAATTCGAGGACACCACCCACTGTCATCTCGGTGGTCGTCCTCCTCACTTTAGCTCAGCTTTCCTCCAACAGAAGGGGTGATTCCCTGATAAGACTACAAACCTGTCCTTGTAAAGTTGATAATAAAATCAGATTTGTGGAACGAAGTTGTTATTTGATTTTTAAGTGAAAGATAAGAAGACAAGCAAGACCTAGTGTCTTGTCCTTTGGATGAATGGAGTCAAAGGATAACTTGATGAAGAAGCCTGAAATGCAAAGGAGAAATCAGCAAGTTATGTAATACATGAACATTTCTGATCAAACCAACCACATTGATACAATGAAAAGCTCACAAAGATGCCATTTCATCTCCATCTCATCGTCAACCAGCATATGATGCAACCATCAAAGTGAAGAGAACAGCAAGCATTCACCAAAAGATGAATGAACAGCAGCCTTTTCTTCATTAACAGTTCTGGTTCCATTGGAAGATCAAGAGGGCTGGATGCCCCTCTAAACTTCCGACTCTAAATGCCAAAACAGCCCACAGAAATATGTGTAACAGATCTGAAGTAAAAGATATACCAGCAGAAGATAACCTGACAACCTAAGCCTCAATGTGATCTACAGCCCAGCAGAAAAAAACATACTTCAACAAAGCCGTTTGTCCTGTTGCCGCCTTTATACACACCTCGGGTAGCGTGGAAAAATCCTCAATCCATTGGGTGTAATTCTCAAGTCAAGGTGCTGTCACTTGATCATCGACTCCTTCATCTAGGCCAACTCCTAGCGAAGCCAAGGGGGGTAGTCCCTAAAGAAAACAATCTAAGGCTTGAACTAATCTAAGTACAAGAAAAAGATTCTAGGAGTTTTATTCCAACAAGAACAATACAATAATAAGTAAATCTACATTAGCAACATATATCATTCATTCATTCACTATAATTGCTTATAAAAAAGATATTCAAAACCAAAGAAATTCTTGCATGAAAGATAATAAAATGGATACTAATACTTGCAAGTAAATAACCATAAGCAAATGAGATACTTCAAGATAAATGGAAATGCTTTGCAAATATAAACACTTGAAGTAAATGGCTTAAAAGTAAAATAATGAGACTGGTGCCAAATATTGAGATATATATAATGCCACCAAATGAAGATTTGTCGCGTGAAATGTCCTTGTAAATTTTCGATTAAAGTTGATTAATGTTTGAAGTGACTTTTATGCTAAGTGTTGTAGAAAAAAAATCTAATCTAGATGTGGCCTCCAAGAGGCTATTCCTTAGATTGGAGGCTGAGCTTGCCGAATGTCCACAGGGAGAGTATCCCTCTGACTTTGCACACAAGCTCAAGAGAATGTGGGAGATCCAATGAGGAGAACCTAAATCTCAAAGTTCCCGCCGGATTTCTTACACAAACCCTCTTGCGTTTCCAAACAAGTAGTAGAATCTTAAAGGTTTCCCTAAATTAAACTAGATCCACACTGACCAACCCTTGTTCTGCATGGAACTTACCTCCAGAGATCAAGCCGAAGCTTGCAGAGGAGGGGTCAGGACTCAGGAACATCCTGAGGGGAGCTGAGGGGATGGGTTTATTTTGCCAAATTGAAATGCGGAAATTGAAATTGCAGAAAATGAAATCTAATCTAGCAATTAAAAATTACTTTGCCAAAATGAATCTAAACTAATCTAATCTAAGAAATTGAAATCTAAACTAAGTTTGAGGTGCTTGTGATAGATTTATGATAACTTTTATGTTTCCTTTAGGTGATAGTTTCAAAATTGAAAGACTTGCAGGAAAATTAAACAAGCACACCACAAGACACAAATCCCCCCTAGGGGAAAGAAAACTGGGTGCTGGGTAGCCCACTCTTTTATTGCTTTGGTTACAATGATCTCTTTTTTGGGAGGCTTCTGATCCTTATAAATGTTGGATCGACAAGTTTTACAAGTTTTCAAAAGGTTTATTGAGGTACAAGGTACTTCTGGGGGTCTCGGAAGCTCCAATTCTGCCAAAATCGGGTAGAGTTTCGTCTTGTTTGTTCACGAACCTGTACAAAACAACAAGCAAACAAAGACAAAAGATATCCAAAAACACTTTAAGAGTGTCTTTGAACGTTAGTAAAAAAACCCAGAAAAATGTCTAAGTTAAATCTATGAACACTGGCATAATGTACTAAGTAAAACAAGCTAGAAAGCTTGCTTCCTTAGGATATTCGACTGCTTTTAAAGAGCAACAAATTGTTAATGTTTAAGCCATTATTACAGTTGTTTGCATTTCATTAGATAACAATAGCATAATCCAAGATCACT